>VXBJ01007137.1:1982855-1995457 GCA_013400055.1 Nycticryphes semicollaris
GCTCCCGGCGGGCGCCGCCGCTCCTCCTCCCCGGGCGGTGGCGGCCCGCCGAGGGAACGCCCCACCGGGGGCTGCCGGACCCCCGCGGCCGCTCCTCACCAGCATCCCCGGCTCCTCCCGCCCGCCGACCCGGGCCGCGTCCGGCCGCCGCGGTGTCAAGCGAGATAAAACTAATATAGCTCTGACAGTCTTTCTCCCTTCCACTCCCTTCCAGCCCCCACTCCCCCCCAGCACTTTTTGTTTCTCCCTTTCCCCGCGGGATAGCGTAGGAAGCGGAGCGCAGCCCAGCTGCGTGTTCCAGAGGGAGGCAGGCATTGCACAAGGCGTTGCACAATACATTTAAACAAGCCCAAATGCCTGGAGCCGGGGCTGCGCGCAGGCAGAGGGCGGCAGCGGCTGCCGGGCAAAGGCCATCGGTAGCCCTTCGAGGTTTGTCCCGGAGCGCCCTGCCGCTGCGGACGTGAGCGGCCGGGAGCACCGGGGCTAGTAGCCCTTTGCACCCCTGGAGTCATGCTAACTGGAGGAATAGACGCAAAAGTTAGTACGAAGGTGGCGGAGAGGCCGAGGAGAGTCCTCGAGTGGCTTGCGGGGTGCGAGGGCTGTACCGACCCTGAAAATAACGGGGAGGAAACGGGGAAGGGAGTGAGGGGAAGCCGGACACGACGGTATCAAATATTTCCTACCGGCGACCGCAGGGCTCACTGCGAGCATCTCCCCACTCCCCGCGGAGCAGTGCTTTCCAAACTACGAATTTAAGTACGTCGGGTTGGTATGCCTCGTCTTGGCTTTATTTCTTAATTTTTAAATCCACGAGAAATCGCTAGCGCCTTTGCAGAAGTAACTCGGAAACCCTGGAGTAGGAAGGAGAAAGCACTCGGACGCTTCTACGTTGCTAAAACTGGGACTGTTAACGATATTTGCAGCTCAGAGGGAAAAGAGGCAGCAGCCCTGACCTTAGGTAATTGAAATTTGATGGTTAAACTAATTACGCTCTTATTCTAAGGGGAAAAAAATACTTACTGAACGTCACCTACTCTGGTACATTCGGAGTTAGAAGCGAACTTTTCGGATTTTTTCCCTCCTCCTTTACAGGAAAGCACATAAACACGTAGAAATATTTACCGCACCCTTCTAGAATATAATTGCTGAGTGGGTAATCTCATCTGCTGGTACGGGAAAATACATCTAATATATCAAGCGTAAATACGATAAGTTTTAGATCTTGCCCTCCTAAAGATATTACATTAACAGTTGCCCTGGTTTAAATTCAGATTATTGTCTTTTGCAGTTTCATAGATAATGGATACATGCAATAAAATTCTATTTGAATATATATTCTATCTAACAAGACACACATCGTATCGATTTATATTTTATACACACACACACACACGCACATTGCAGGCGGCTTGTAATATGTTAGAACATTTCCAGCACTTGGCTATACTGGGGTACTTATCTAAACAATCACTCATTTCCTCCTCCTATCGAATGTCTAATTTGTAAAGAGAGTTAAAACACATTTACTTACTCATTTCCAACAGCACATCTATGGAACCCTTTAACTGGGGTAATAGATAAGTTTCTCTATTTACTCTGCATGGAGAGGAAATGCGGTTACACACACGCACACAGAGACAGCCGCAACTGTTCAACAACACACATTTGACAGGAAAGGGGAGATTGTTTTATTTATATTTAAAAAAACCCACCTCAACAACCCCCTACCCTCCAAAAAACCCCAACCAAAGAGCAAAAAAACCTAAACCAAAAACCAGCAACACGTAACATAAAAGAAAAAAAAAAAAATCCCCCCCACAAAGAATGTAAAAAAAAAAAAAAAAAAAAGAAAAAGAGAATTGCCAGAGCCCACCATGAGCAGAAAGCATTATTTTCCCGGCGTAGAAAGATACATATACACGTACAGACATATACGTACAAATACCTGCCGGCCAGCACTAGATGAACTACACTGGATTATCCCAAATATTATCCTCGGCACAAGTCCTGAGGCTGCCCTGCTCCCGAGCCACGGTAAAACACAACGAAAAGCGGTGTCTCGGTTTGTAAGCTCAGAGCTATATTGGGAGAGCTGACCAGGCTCTGTTTCATATTATTTACCGTGATTAGATCTCAAAGTCTACTTGTTTCACCGCGTCTCTTTCTACCGTTGGGCTCTGGCGCTCGTTTACAGAGAGAAGGATGCAATATTTTGTACACGACTGTATATCTGCAAGGTGACCTGAGCTGCTCAGCTGAACTCTTGCTTTTTCCGCCTGGTTCTATTAGTCTGCGAAGATGTGCTGAGGCAGGACCTCCAAAAGGCCTGTTCCATGTCTTTGTGGTTTTGTTATCATAAACAAGAACCCAGCCAAGACCACCAAGTGTTATCTTGCACACGGCCATTTCGACATTTTACTGCAAGATTTATGGCTGTAATAAACAATCTCAGAAACCCTTTTTTTTTTTTTCCCCGGTACTTCCCTCTAACAAACTTGTAGCATCATCCCAAACTCTCAAAGAAAGAAAAAGAGAGGAAAAAATAGGCCAGCTCCCCTATTTTTCCAGAAGGACTAAAGTCTCCATTTCTTTGGTGAAGGAGATTTTAATCAGTTAATAAAGGAGTGAGAGTTTCCTGGCCGAGGCTGGCCGAGGAGGAGTTGGGGACCTACCAGAATTAAGCTGAGAGGGAGAAAGTCGATTTTCATGCACCAAGAAGAGGCAACCTCATACATACCCAAAAAAAGGGGGGAAAGTGGGATTTCCCCTTTTTCTTGTGAAACAGGCAATCAGTCCTGCTACCTTCCACATGCGCGGCTAAAACGTAATTACCCGAAAGAGAAAATAATAACAACAAGAAGAATAGTAGTAGTAATAATAATATTAATGAATAATAATAATAATAAATAATTCAAGTCAACCTTTCGCCGTGCCCGGGCATCCTCCACCGAGAGCGGTAGGAGGAGGAAGAATCTCACTAGCAGCCTGGTTTGAATTTGATTTGAACCATTTTGAATATATTTAGCCCAGCTTTCCCCTCTTGAATGCGAGGCTGTCCCAAGTTTCAAAGTGACCGAAAAGTGACACCGTGTGCATTTTGTTTCTTATTAATCTTACACATTGACAGTCTTTGTTAAATAACAAGGCGTGCCCTTCACCAGGCGACATTTTCATATTTGTTAGACGCGGTGACCTGAAGTTCACCTCGGCCTTGGACTTAGTTTTTCTAAAAGGTCTATAACAGTGTCTTTTAGATAGCGGGGTGCTTTGCCCAGGTCACTACTTCTAAGGGAAAATTAAGAAAAAATCGCGGGAAAATGTAAACGTTATGGAATGTATCGACTGTATTCTCTCCTTTGTTCCTGGGACTGATGCAGCCCCCGAGGCTGCTCCTGCCTCCGCGGGCGGGAGCGCTCCGTCCCTGTGGTGGCTGCCGGGGCAATGCTCGCAGTTTTGCCCCAAGTTCAGCATTTGGTAAAAGTGGGGACTTCCCTGGTACTGGGGCTCCTCTTGACAACGGGATGGTTGGCGGGATTTTCTCCTTCTGCCCTGGCGCGGTTAAATAAACACACGTAAAACGTGATTTGTGCCCGGATTTTAAATGAATGGTCTTTTGAACAGACCTTCCACGCCAGAGAACAGTGTGCTGGATTCAGAGAGTGAAAGGACAGAAAGAGTTCCCCTCAAATTATTAACTGTTGTGCTCTAGGTTGTTGGTTTTTTCTTTTTTTTATTTCTTTTTTTTTTTTAACAAAAATTCAGAAGAACCAATATTTATTGAAGTCGCGGTTTCAACTTCTTTGAAAATATTCTCATTGATAATTTTATTCTAAATCAGTTTGAAAACATGGAATTCGAGCCACTAATTGTTTTGGTGAGGAAGCAAATGGATTTCGGTCACCTATTCTAGAGTAAGCCGGTTATAGTAACAGCTTTCGTTGTGGGTATATCAAAGACGTATTGTTATTCTTGGAAACAATCTGCCTGCTATTCTCTAACAAAATAGATTATTTGGCTATGGTTTTAACTTGTTATCAGGCTTTGCTCTTACACCAAATAAATACTCTGGATGTGAAAGGTTATATACTATCTCCAGCGAGGGCAGGCTCCCCAAACGTGCAGTGCCAGGACACTGTGAGCAACAGCAGCAACTTGTGAACAACGTCCACACGCCGAGCAAACACTTGCAGTGTATGCTTTCCAGGCTTCAGCAGGTACTTTAGGCAAAATCTCCAATAATCACTTTGGCTAATCTGAAACCTAACCCCTCGCCTATTTGTTCCCAAGGAATAGCGCTCGACTGCCACGATCCAGCTGTGGTTTTGGCAAATAATTCCCGCATACCAGCCACACAGAGGCCGGTGTAGCCTCCTGCCTTGGGAGTGGAAAGGCAGCTATGCATGGGTGAGGGTGAGGTGCGCTCTTTTTCGGACTTCCTTGTCGCCCTGTCCCCTCCTCCGCACCTTCCGTGCTGCTTACGAATATTTGGGAATATCCTTTCTCTCTTCCATCGACCCCTCAGCCTCATTTTCAGGCTGAATACCGTTTGCTGTGATCTCCCCAAGGCTGAAATTCCCTATGCGATATTGGCCAGTTCTCCCTACAGACACGCCTAACCGAGGAGCTAAAGCTTCAACACCGAGGGACAAAAAATCCCAGCAATGTGGGAATAACTCTGTGCGCAANGAAAACAACCCTCTCTGCTCCCCATTTCACTGGGAACCGCTGCCTCGAGTAATTCCAGAAGGCTGTGAGATCCCTCCAAATCACGGAGCGGCGCAGGGCGCCAGCTCCTCGGCAACATTTTCCATCGGTAGCACGCCATGGCCCCACCGCTCCGCATTTTCAACGAGCTCCTTTGGACCAAACATCTAAGCCCTATTATCTCCAGCATGTCCTGTTTAAGCACAGTTTAGCGGTCACTACAGAAATGAGAGCAAAGACAAAGGCGCGTCTGGGATCGATACAGGCGTTAATAGCTTCGCTCCTATCTTATCTTCCTGCCATTTTGCAAAGTGAGAAGGCTTAACATTAAACCTCTTAAAGCAGGTTATTCTATAATAAACAAGGGCGAAACATTTCGCTACCTGACGCTCGGAGGAGGCAGCATCAGCGGCTGCTGTGGGGGTATCACGCGTGTTTACCTGCCGCAGCCGAACGCGAGATATTCAAACACAAACGTGGCCGATAATTCAAGATGAAATACAACGTGTATTACTCTTGAAAAGAGGAATTTTCTATCCTTTCCTCGGTAATTGAGGTCATTCAGCCAGTAGGGTTCACCTGGAGTCCATACTGTGATACACACGTAACTCAAAGCTATTTTATCTTTTGTGCTGATAGTCAAGATCTCGGCTATAACATTGACATCAAACTCTGTCTGGGCGAATGACTAAGAGTGGTGCAAAACGTAAACTTTTGACCCTCAACTTTTTGACCTGCAGTTGTAACGCCCTTAACCACAAAGATATACAAAAGCTATGCAGCTTCTTTTAGGAGTAAGAGACTCGCACTGTTTGTTTCAATAGTTCTGTCGTTTCCCCCAGCTTTCTAAGGGCTATTTTTTTTTTCTTTTCCTTTTTCCTTCTTCTTGCTGTTGAGAAATCGGATACTTTTGCATTTTTAATTATTGCTTTTTTTTTTCTTTTTCTTTTCTTTAATCTCTCAGCTTTGTAAAGTGCTGATAAATCAGCTCGCACAGCCTTTCGGCAGCGTTGGAGGGAAGCCTGTTACTCAAAGGCGCTATATGGTTACAATTGCAGGTGAAATGCTGGGTAAGTTCTGGGCGTGAGGTTGGAAAGGACGTAGCGATGAACGTTGGGGGAAAAGCTGCAGCTCTCTGCTGCGAGGGTCTTAGTCATTTCTCCTTGAATTTAAACATAAAGAAACAGCTCTTAATTGTTTGCGAAGCCTTGTCTAGGCAAACGAGTTGACTGTGAACTTGGTCTAAAGCGAGCTCTGCTGGTGATTCCTAGGGTGTGCAGATTTATCTTTTCTGCATTTACTTAACCTGGCAGTGAACTGCACGGGCTGCCATTTGTTATCCAGAGACAGACTTCACCTCAAGCAAGGACTGTTCCACAAAATTGCAATAATTACCCAATAACCTTCATAGCAAATATTATTATTGAAAAGACATTTTTTTGGGGAGGGGATATAGGAAAGATTCCTTATGCGTGCGAAATCCTTGCAAATTTTACACGCTCTCTATGTCAGATGTGATATTGTTTGTGCGTGTAGCTACAGAAACATGTGACTGTGATGGTCCATGAGTATTTGCCTTCCAGAGTGACATTAGTGAGGATGCTTTAATTTGAAAGCAATAGTATTTTCAAAGATGACTAGGGGGCTGGGCTGTATTTTTGCGCTCTGGCTAGCAACTCTAGCAACAAATTGGGGAGACTTTAAGGGCAGAAAAGAGAAAGAGCTAAGAAAGCAAAGCGATGTCTTAACTTGGTCAGGAGATTTACTTTTGTCTGCATTTAATGCGTTAAATCTGTATTTGCGGGGAGGGAAAAGGAATTGCTCGAGTATCCAGGGTTTGAAATCGAAACCTCGTGATCCGCCCCTCATGATCTGTTCCGTTCAATTTCCCATGGAGCAGATTGCAAACCCCTCTATTGTCACCCTTCCACAGATACACACTTATTAAATGTAAGGAAATGGCAGAATAATAATTTCCCCGTAATGTTCTGCAATTAGGGCGTTCGCGGGGCTTAGACAAGGCTGCAGAGCTGTAATTTACGGATGACTTTCCATCGGATTGTTATACTTCTGGTTTAGAGAAAGTTATGCCTTGCACAGTCACTAGCTACACACATTAAGAGAGTTGCCTAATCTTTAATTGGCCTTACGCTTAGACATGACACACTACACTCAAGCATTTCTTTCAAAAGATTAGGTAAACTGTATTTCAAATCGCAGAACGCCACTTGCCATGCCTAAAGTAAAACAAACTTGCTCACATTAATCCCCCAAACACAGCAGAAAAATAATGTGCGCAGATAAGATCCCGCTTTTGATTCCCAGCGATTATTCTCCATGACATTTTCCCTCGGAAAACAATTAGAACCTGAGAATATTTTGGTAGAGTTCAGCAGTCTGGGGTTGTTTGAATTTCAAATTTCAAAGTGGATTAGAAAATCTTAATGCGTTTCTGGATTTGAATGGTTTCAACTGTCCTGCTTAGGACAGGGCAGGGCCAGAAATATGGAGAAGTTGTCATTTCTAGATAACTTTCTTTTGTTTTTAAGGTTTCTTGCAGTACTGGCAGGTTTTTATGCTTGGGCGTTTAGGGGATAATTTTCTTTTCCGTAGTTCTTGAATCTCTATGCTCTGCTTTACGTGGAATATGCTCCAGAAGCCACATTCAGAAATGTGAAAATTTATAGTAGCAGATCTTTTCGCTCTAGACAGTGAAAAATTACAATCCGCGATGATATCCAGGTTCCTAAAATACTAGTCGAACGGGTGTGCCTGTGTTTGTGTATTCACCAGATAATTCAAATCTCGCAATGTTGTTGAATATTGGGTAATCGCGAATGGTTTGTGTCTAGTATCATTCCCGTTTACAAGCGAAAGATTTTCTTTGGAAAAGGACTCGCACATAAATGAAGCTGAAACTTTTAAAGGGTTTTCATGCCTTTCCCACAAACTATAAAATTTTATGGCATATGATATAATATAATACACCCCTATCATATATAATTTTCTGGTATTCCTATTGACGAAAAAGTGACAGCTAGTGTACTATAAAATCTCCAGCTGTTTATTGCGGAAATTATTTTCAAATGTACATTTGGATATGCACTTCTAAAGTATCTCTTTTTTTTTTTTTTTTAATATAAAGTAGATGCATATGTGTTTCTTTAGTGTTCATAGGAAGATACACAGACACAAAGGGTTCGGACCCCATTTATCTTACATAGGGTCTTGACTCTAAATATTTAATATTTGTAAAACTGTGAGATCTTTGAGCTGAGCCAACCTTATATAATACTGTATCTTTAACGTTAAAGGCAAATACATTAAAAATAGGAATCAGTCGGTAGTGTGAGGACCTTGCAGAGGTACACAACGACCTTACTCTCCTGTCCCCCTCTGTCTTTCTCTCACTTTTGCCCGCAGTAGCAGATACAGCCCAAACCGCAGTATTCAAATGGGATAACACTAGCGAAATAAAACAAAGCCCATCTCCCAGCTCTCATCAAACCACCCCCTTTTTTTGCAAACCCGACTTTATGACACATGAAGGAAAACAATGCAATCTGCTGAATCCCTGCTACTCCAAACCTGAGCACAGAAAGAGATAACAGCTAGCTCGTATATATACGTAGGGGTTTTTTTTTTGTGGTTGTTTTGTTTTTGTTTTTTTTTTTTTTTTTTTGAGACAATTCTCAAATCTCTTCCCTAGCCCCCGACTACTTGTTCTGACCCCCCACCCCCCTCCCAGGATCACTCGCCCAAGTAACAGCTCTGAGGATAAGGATCAGGCCTTAATGCTACCCAGAGAAAGACAGAGTTCCTTTCACCCTTTCATTCAAGTCCTGGAAATTCAAAGACTAAAGTTAAATCCGGCCATAAAGTTTATTGCTGAGTAATCACACTCTAGTGAGAACAGTCCACTTAAATAAAAAGAATGTTGAAGTAAACACGCAGCTGGGGCCTACCCCACAATGGCAGCCAGCAATAGAAGGCAGAGAGGGAGAGCAGAGCTGGGGGGATATTTACAGTCTTCAATAAACCAAGCCCGTATTTCATAATTTGCAGCACTCTAATGACCTGTAGTCTCTTGTATTAATGCTACAAGTTACAGTCAATTGGTTCGCTTTAAAAAAAAAAAAAAAAAAGTCACAGGAACGTATATATCTATACACATGTAAACATCCTTTGTATACATAAATAAACCGATATTAGGCACACATATGCATGTGCACGGCTTTATACAGGCATATATATTGATTTGTACATGCATGCACACACGCACATAATTTTAATATATTTATATTTATGCAGTTACGTATAGGATCTGGAAAAAGTTACAGTAACGTTATAAATATGGATCCCAAAACACACTACACGCTCGCAGAAGGATATATATACATAGCTAAGGCTTTCTGCACAACCCAATGCAGAAAATAGGAATCTTAGGTGCTCCAGTACAGTCCGTGCCATTATAATACCAGATCTGATGTGTAACATATTTCACCAATCCAAAGATTATTACCATATCAGCACGCCTCCAACTCTATCATGGCTACATAAGACACTGCCCAGATAATATCAAGCCCTATCTATTTTGTTTCCCCCTTTTTTTAATCGCCTGCAGTAACTACCCTTTGCTAAACAAAACCTCTCCAAACTTGGAGAGTCTATTGGAGCAAAGGAAGTAATTATCTTCTGCGGTAGTCAAAGTGATTAAAGCTAGGCCCCAAAATCCATCTCTGCCAAAGTCGCTTATTGTGGTTTACTTTGATTTGATCGTTAAAATAGAGAGCTAGCTGCTGCGAGTGAAGGGATGGGGGGGATTTGCAGCGCAACCTGGATCATTAGTGGTTGATCCTGCCTCTCGGGCTCGGTGGGACCGTCCTGAAAAGCTCCAGGCGGAGAGAAAGGGAAAGAGAAAGAGAAAGAAAGAGAGAGGCGAGAGGCAGCGAGAGCGAGCGGGAGCCTCGGCTTCCCCACTGTACAAATAAACTTTAAGGAACTTGTGCACAAAACTTACCTTTGACTTGCAAGGAGCCATTTTTCATACAGTATTGAGAACTTGTGGTTTGGATACTTCTGTCCCTAAACCTGACAATTTGAATGGCCAGGAGGCACACGTAGCCTGCAAAAGAGTCAAATGAAGTCCAGCGTCAGTGAGATTATATGTTATGTGGTATATAATGTTGGATGTCAACTCCCCAAAACCATAAAACTTACTTTAATGGCACCACGTGACTTTTTATAGCCAGTGAGCCTATCTGTCTGTGCTATGGATGATTTTACGATCTAATTCATAGACAAAACCCTATTCATTTGGCACCCAAATGTCATATAGCCGGAACTGGGGCTTATAAAGTTTACTGTTTTATAACTTTTAAGGGAAGGCATCAATGTAACCAGTCAGTAAATGTGCAAATCTTTAGTTGCTCTTAGAAGCTCAGAAGAGTTAACCATTCAAGCTCTGATGGGGTAAGTAACATTACGTTTATAGCAAACTAATTGTAGCGAAGAAAAACCAAAAATCTTTAAAGGGTGAAAACTGGGAATGTGGCTAGCGAGGGCTACTAATAGGCGCAGAGGGCTCGGACGTGGCTGTCCCTGCAAATATACTTAATGAAACCACAGAGAAATTCTAGAGCGATGCAAACACGTCTTGGAGTCAGCAGCGTGTTTTAACAAAGCACATGTTTTTGTTTGGGTTTTTTTGTTTTTTTTTTTTTTTTTTTTTTTTTTTTTTGGACCATCAGCAAACAGCTAACAGTTGATTCACCCACAAAGGGTGTTGATTGTGGTCCTGCGATACAGCTTTCCACCTAGCGAGAAACTAGTAAGGAGGAACTTATGGTCAAACTTTCAATTAAAAATACTGGTAGCGGACAACCGCAGCGTCTGCCATTTGCAACGTGCAGCAGGAGCCAGGTAAAATATTATTACAAGCTCTGCACGGGTTAATATTTTTTTCAGAGGCAAATCAGGAAGCACAACTTCTTGCTTTGCACAAACCAGATCACGAAAACTTTACAATAGAAAGTTTATTTTTTTGTTGATTTCCAGTCAGTTTTTTTAAAAACAAATACAAAAAAAAAAAAAAAAGCTGATCACAGTTTGCTCAAACAGCCAGACTTTGACTATATTTGTAACTTTGTTCACAAAAAACATACATCACAGAAGCTGCGCTTAATAAGAGCCACTTCTAAGAGTTCGTGCAAAGAGTCATATACAAAGGCACAGCAAGGACATACTGCTTGGAATCACAGTTTTCGTCACAGATTCACTATTCACTACACGTAGGACAAGTTCAGTTGATTTCATCATTTCACCTCTACAACAGCATTAATTACACAGGAATTATATAGGTAGTTTGAATAAAAATATTTTTAACAGCTTGGAGCTATACAGACATTAACACTTGACCACACATGCACAGTTAAGCAGGTTGAGTGCAACACATAACATTTGTACTAAACCGGGGGAGGGTTTCTTTCTCTCTCTCCTTTTTTTTTTTTATCTTCTTTTTTTTGTTCTTTTTTGTTTAGTTTTGTTTTGTTTTAACAGTTACTTCAAGTAACACAGCTCGCTTCATATAAATAAGTTAAAACATCTATTATTTTTTCAAGACAAAGCCATTCAAGACAAAGAAATGTACGATAAAAGCAGATCTACTTATACACGCGAGAGAATGGTAATAAACAGGCTCATGATTAAAAGATGAATAAGGGCGACAAGAACAGGGTTTCTTCACAGAAGTAACACAAGGAAGTTTTAGAAAGTCAACTTAGTACTGACATGAGACGCAGGGTCAGCTAATACTGCTCAGTACTTTTAATTGATCAAACGCTTAGGGACGGAATGCCCCTCCTGCAGCTGCCATGCTCATACTTTTCAGCTTATTATCCTTTTTCCATTTCATTCTCCTGTTTTGGAACCAGATCTTTATTTGTCTCTCTGAGAGGCAAAGAGCATGTGCTATTTCAATCCTTCTTCTGCGGGTCAGGTATCTATTGAAGTGAAATTCCTTTTCCAGCTCCAAGGTCTGATAGCGGGTGTAAGCAGTCCGAGCCCTTTTCCCTTCTGGTCCCCCTATGTTGTCTGGAAGAGAAAAGTACATGATTTAGATTCTCAGCAGCCACTCGGAGCCTTCGTGTCTTATTGCAGCTACCAGCGACCAGGACCGTTATTCTCAGTCCTGCTTGGTTTTGTTTCTGGCTTGGATAAAGGCTCAACAAGTTTCCCCCTCCAGCCCCTTTTAGGAAAGGCTTGGGGGAGGGGGATTTGGTGGTCTCGGTAAGTTTTCGCTTGGATTTGGGGTTCGACTATTTTTTTAACTGATTTTTTTTTTTGATGGCTAATCCTACACACATGCACACACTCCTTCTCCAGATAAGCTGGTTGGGAGTATACTTCTGCTGCTAGCTGTGTTTTCAGGGCTGGGAGAGCAAAGCTGAAGCGTGCAGCCTTTTCCCACGGCTGAGCTGGGGAAGGCTCAGGGAGGCGGCGAACCCCCGGCTGCTCCCCCAGCAGCGAGGGCAGGGCAGGTACCCGGGGCTGAAAGTTGCTCCGCTTCCCCGCGCCCCTCAAACCCTCTCCTCGGAGTTTGGGGCGACTCGCGTCCCCCCCTCCCCCGCCCTCCTCCCCCACGGCTTCCCAGCAGTGAAAACTGCCCTCCTCGCCCTCTCCTATTCTCTTCTTAATATGGCTCGGCGAAATAAATGGGGTCAGCCGCGCCGTTCCCACTGGAGGATTCCCCCTTCCAGAGGAGAGCCGGGAGCAGCCTTCTGCTCCCGATCTCCCCTTCGGGAAGGCGCTTTCTGCTCCCCCGCTGCCCGCCGGGGTCGGCGCTGGGAGCCGGGTGGGCTGTATTTTGGGGGTCGGGCGTCCTTTTTTTTTTTTTTTTT
>VXBJ01007137.1:2073632-2087570 GCA_013400055.1 Nycticryphes semicollaris
AAAAAAGAAAAAAAGAGAGAGAGGAAACCAAACCCCAAATTCAAGGCTCCCGGGATTCTAGTTCTATTAGATACCTATTAGGTACCTACAACCTACAGACTTCCCACAGGACTGGGAAAACGTTCCTCGCTGTTAAGCACCGCTTTGCTTCTCCTGGGGGGAGTATGTGTGTATAATGATCCACACAGGAATCCAGACAAGTTTTCCTATATATGTGTGTGTACATATATATGCATATCAAATTTTAAAAATTAAAATTTCGAAGCTTTCGAGCTCGGATAACGATTATGGCCATCTGAGTATTTCCTCACGAGGACTCCCCTTCCTGTGAAAAGTTATGCTGTAGTTGCTTGAAGAAATAAAAAAAATCCTCTGCAGACTTTCTCTCTAGTCCCGGTGCAGTGCGAGCACCCCCTACGAGCCGAAAGTGAGCTTGGTTCCTCGCGAACAAAAAACCTAGCAAATAATGTAAGTATGTTTAAGAGAAATCTGGAAGTCTTTATTTGCTCTGCTGCTAGCACCTGGTTTTAAATCAGACAACTTTGGGTTAACACGTACAGAGAGGGGGATTTGCGGGCCGTTTTATTGCCAATCAAAATTAGTGACAACTAAATTTTGCGTTGATTTTTACCAATGGATCCCTGCTCAGCCCCGGCTAATGCTTGTCTTGGAAGCTGTGGAGCGCAGGGAGCTAAAGCCAAGCTTTTCGCATGGAGTTTTAGGTCCTGGACTCAGTTATTGGAAAGGCCTAAGCATGGGAAATCCCATCCTTCTTTTTTATTCCTTTTCATCTCCGTTTTGACCCACTGAGATTTTACAACCACCCCGAAGAAGATTAAAATATGATTAAATATTACATAAATTTTAAGGGAAATTGGAAGGAGGGAGGCAGACTGGGACAGCTGGTTTTGGGAGACCGGTTAGAAATAGACGGGTCCGGGTAGGTAGCGCAATCTCACGGGTGAAGGAATGGAATTTCGGCTCCAATCGGGACTGGGGGCAAGTTCAAACCCTCGGGAACAAAGTGCTCGCGACCTTTACAGTATAGAAAACAGGAGAGTCAACGGAGAGACAGCTTTGGAGGCACGACAGGAGGGGATGGAAAAGAGTATCGATACCTTCCTCCTGGGGTCTGCCCCAGCCCCACGGACGACGGAAGGTGCCGCGCTCCCGGCGGGAGAAGCGGTGGGGCGGGGGACGCCGGGGATGGAGATGGGTAACTCTGCGGGGGCAGAGAGCTGGGGTCGTGCACGGACCTTGCGACACGCCCGAGACTTTGCTCATTTCCAGAAGTTTGGAGACGTTGAGTGAGAGATCAGCACCTTCGAAAAATTTTTGGGGGATTTCACGAATTGTAGGAAAGAGAAGCTCTGCTCCCCGCTCCCTCCCGCCCGCTGATTGCACACAACCGCCTTATATGTCTGGGTTGTGCCAGGAGGCGTTATTGCCTTATGTGCGGTTGTTACTGAGTGGAGATAAATCGGAGCGAAGGAGACATGGTCGCCATAATCGCGGCTCCCCGAAAGACAAAAGGCTGTTCTTTTATGTTTTTGTCCCCCCCCCCCTAAAATCCCTGAGTCTAATTACTTAACTGTCCGTTCTCTCCTCCGCTTCTAATTATGAACTCAAGATGCTTAATGCTGGAAAAAATACATCAGTTGTTTTATACCCGGACAGAGCCTTTACTTGTGAAACTCACTTCTAAAAAAAAAAAAAATCTGGAAATAATTAACTCGTACAGTTGAGAACATTATGTTGCTTATACTGTAAACGTGTCCTTACACCTTTACAAGACGTTACAGAGGACTTACTCAACTAATTGAAACTGTTATATAGCAACGTTATGTATTCAACATACTCGTTACATTTCATCTTTATGGACTTAGAGTTTTATTCCTTTCACAGTCTTGTGATGTTTTTTTTCCCCTCAGCAGCTGGGCGTTTAATCTGCAAGAAGGAGAGATACTCGAAAAGCTAGGAAAAGAGAAACAATTTACTGTTATTTTCACTACCGCAGAGTAAGACGGTTCACACCATCACGGACAGAATATTGAAAAAGGAGCTAGCTCGGAAAATATGAGAGTCAAATGTTTCTCCCCATCCCAATATCTCGGGTAGAAATGATATATACTAGTTTCTACGCTGGATCTGGGGGACCTCTTGCCTCTTCCCCCCGCACACACCCCCACGCCCAAAAGAAAGAAAAAAGAAAAAAAAAAGAAAAAAAAAAAAGAAAGAAAAAAAAAGGTAACTTAAAGAGCTTCAGCGTCTGCATCCTTGAGCTGGGGAAGCGGGGCAGGACGAAGCCGGGCGGGCAGCGAGATGGACCATCCCGCCGAGCAACAGCGCGGGGTGGTGATGGGCAGCCCCGCCGGCCGCCCACGGGGATGGCATAACCCTCTCGTGGGTCCTGGGAGCGAGCACGGCGGTGCGGAGCATCCGCGTGTGTGCGTGTGAGGGTGACGTGTGTGTGTATCCACGGGGTCCCACGCGCGATCCTTCCCTCTGTGCCCCCTGCCCATCCTCCCCGCCGTTCTGCAATGTCCCTTTCCAGGGCAAGGCGACTTGCTCCCGCAGACAGTTTGCTCTTCATGCTAGCGGCCAGCGAGTCCACAAGGAACCGTTTTCACTGCTCCCACCAGTGTCACGCCTTCAGGAGCTGATGGAGACTTTTGTTCCGCCCGGAATGAGTAGCACTCACATAGGCTGACACAAACACCCGATTCACGGGGCAGCCGGAACGGGGACCAGGATGTGGGCTGCGCTCTGGGCTCGGATTTGTGCCGAAGACACAGTCCAGCAATTATTATATTATGTTATTTGCAGTGCAGAGGGCTAGTTCGGATGAATAAATTCGTCTCGCGCAGAACACCACCCCACCTCTCCCCCCCAAAATCCCCCAAACAAACTAACAAAAAAAAAAAAAACCCCAAAAAACCATCACCAAACCAAACTTGTTCCCGGCTCATATTTAAAGCTAGAGCCTGACGTCTCAAAAAGAAGGGGAAACTGAAGAAGGGAAACCTTCTATTAGCAGGAAGGGTCACTCATAGGAGAGAGAGATGTGCATACCCTCACACTCCTTGCACGAGGCAGCACGCCTACACACTCACAGCTGTGTTTGTAGATGATAGAGAGGGTGCGTGTTTGAAAACATGTGTTTATGAAGAAGTGTTTCCAGGGCAGTCCTGCACTTCCAACTCGACAAGCAAAGCTTTTCCGCCCAGAAACCAGCCTCTATCTCTGTCTTTTCCCTCTCGGCTGTCAGAGGAAGGAACCGCCCCGGCGAGCCGGAGATAAACCTACATCTCTAGGCTCGTCCTCGCCTGTCATCCTGCCTGTTCCTCGGCGGCGGGCCCGGCTGCCAGGCGGCAGGTGATGCGGGGACGGCGGCGCGGCCCCGGCGGGCTCCCGGCTCCGCCGGCGCGGAGGATCGCTGCCGCGGCAACATGTGGGCTGCACGCACCGGCACTGTCTCCCCTTGACAAAGTGGATGTGTGATTAATGCCGACCGACGGCTCCCCCCAGCCCTGCTCCCCCTCCCCTTTTCTCCTCCTCTCCCGCCCCCTCCTCCCAAGGTCCTTCGCTGGTTTCAATAAAAGGCAGGATCTAAGCTTTCTCTCCTTCAAATCAAAGAGGTGTTACGATTGGCCAAAACGAGGGGCAGATGGGGGTATTTTCAAAGATATTTCCAAACAATATGCAGCCGGGACGCCCGAAGTTTCTCGGGAAGCGAGCATTGTCCAGTAAAACAATGACGGTAAATAAATCAGTCATCGGGGTTCCCGTCATGATCCTGGGGGGGTTTAACCCGGGTGGGTGACTCGCTTTCCCTGGCTCTCCGCTCATTAGAAAGTTAATAGGAGGCGCCGGAGATCTACCCCGGGGTGGCGGAGGGGGGACGGGACTGCCAAGGCCGAGAGCTTTGCTAACAGCCCTCTGGCAAACGAGACCGCGGGTGGCGAGGAAGCCCGTGGGCACCGAGCCGCGCCCGGCAGCGCCCACGGGCAGCAGTGTGGGGCTCTGCCCGGCCCATCGCCGCCGTGTCGGGGCTGGGCGAGCTGGATACACCCGGCTGTTTTGCTGTGGCCGACGCTGCCTGTTTTGTTTTTCTTTTCTTTTTTTATTTTTTTTTTTTCCCCAGAAGGTTAAGCGGGTGCAAAGTAAGATTTATAGGCCTCTGTGAAAACGTGCAAATTAAAGCAAGTCTTTCAGGTATAAAATACACTCCTGAAATAAAGGTCGAGATTTATTTGCTCAGTTTTTAGTTGATAAACTCTGTACTACTCCAAAGGGAAAAACTTCTCTCGCTTACTGCATGCACAAGGCAAGATTTACACTCGCACAGAGGAGTCATATTCGGAAAGAGATGGTAAAGTCCGTTTGAATGTGATCTTTTCAACCCTGCAGCTGACTGTCCCCCTAGAAGAGCATGAATTTTCTGCTGTCTTGGTTAAAGGGAGGCAAAGATGTTTATGGCCTCCACTGCGACTTCAGTTGAAAAGTTTTGCATCAAAGACGGAGAGATTAGTGCCCCAGAGCTAGATTTTCTGCTAGAGAGCTTGGAGTCCTGCACAATCCCTACATTTTACTAGTCAGTATGGTTTACTGCAGAGCTTGTGTGCTGTATCGAAAGTGATTCCTGGAGGGGTATTTTTGCACTGGGTTTCACTTTTACGTGGTCACTTGTTTTAAATCTTTAGAGGCTCAAAATCAAGGTATAGCCCCTTAGTGAAAAATAAGCTGCCCCAGCTCTCTATTGTTAATGAACAGAAATTATTCCACTTTCATCTCGCCCCTCAGAAATATTTTTACTTAGAAAGGGCTGGCTGCTAATTGGGGAGCACAGTTGCCTTTAATCTCTAACACAGTGCTTGGAACCTACCCAGAATGAATTAAAATAAGTCTGATAAACAAGAAGTAAACATGGCTTCCCAGTAAAACTTGTTTTATGATCACAGCTTGTATGCCACCTCAAAATATTAAGTTTAGGCATTTAGGGCATAAAGAATAAAATCCCTTTCCAAAGTCACTAATGCTCACATTTGGTACTGTTTTAATCTTCTCTATTAGATGTAGAAGGAAGGAATACCTTTTGTTCTCATAAGCTATGGATAGTGTACAAATTTGCAAGTTTACATGTACTTTCTACCCTGGAACATATGGATAAATATGTGCATTTCTTTCGAAAGCAGACTGCAGATTATCAGATTATCAGACCATCGTCCACACAGAAGTGCTCTCTCCTCTTCTATAGTTCTGCTACTAAGTAGAAGAGCAGAGAGCCTGTGTGCGTGTGCGTGCAGAATGTGTGTGCAGGAAGGAGCTCTGACACACAGTTGTGCAGACCAGACTTTCAGATTTATGCATAGCAAGATGGGTCGGTTTGTAGGAATTATAGCACGGAAAAGCTTTGGTTGAGTAAGCTGTAGGTCACGGTTTCATGATAGCTCAGCAAGTTATCAGAAAAAAAAGCCCCCAGACGTGGAAATGGCTCTGATAAAGCCCATGTGTATAGCTTGCAGTGCAGAAATAAACCCTTTATTGACCACTTAGAAGCCCCAAAATTGCTGAACCCTGTTCCCACCAAAGAAATTTCATCTAGTTCCTTGGGTGGGAAAAGCCATTCACTTGTTTGTTTGCTTGTTTGTTCTATTTATAGCCATTCCTATGGAGTTCATCCCCAGAGCATCTGTGTGCCCACTGGAGCCAGATCTGGTTTCCTGGGCTAAGTCCATCCTCATTCAGCAGCAGCACATTGGAAATGTCTGCTAAAGAAGGAATCAACCCGCCTGTGCCCTGTGGTGCTGCCCTTAGGGACCAGAGTCTGCTCCCTTCCCAGGATACTTCTACATAGGAACACAAAATAATTAAATGAGCCTGAGAGCCACTCAAAATAACAATGGCGAGGTGAAATGTCCTGTGTTTGTCAAAGGATTTCAGAAAACAGGTGAAGAATTAAGATGGGACTTAATGCCTTGCATATCGCATGTAAATGAAATATTTAATCTGCCATTTCATCTCTCCTGTGTGCTGAAACACCTCCAAAAGTTCTTTGAACAAATATTTAGTTTCCAAGCTATAAATTCGTCTTATGCAAAGAGAAACCTTTTAGGATCTCCAGTTTAAACTCGTTCCTACCACTTGTTGTGGTGCTGAGAATTATTAAACCGGTCAGCTTACCTTTCCCACGACTGGTAATTAAAAGAAAGCTAGGGAGTGCAAGGCGTGGAATAAAAGAAAGAATAATAGTATTCAAAAAGATCTGAACTCACATATTGTGATTAGCATCCTTCCTAGTTCATTAATTTATTCGGTTAACTCCTGGTTTCTTGTTTTTCCAATACTCCTGCAGCAGCTCTGTTTATAGTAATCCTACAGCATGTCAAGAGCACTTAATAATGTCATTGTCAGAAAGGAAAATAGAGGAGTGAAACTTTCAAGGAGAGGAACTGCTACAGTATTCTCCAGTCTGCCAGAGGAGTTAGCTAAAGTGAGACACATCTTCACCATGTTCTCTCCTGAGATCCAAGAAAAGCACACAGGGATTGACTGGTATTTTAGTACACTGGGTTGGGATGAGGTGAGGTGGGGTGGGATGGGAAAGGGAGAGAGAGAAGGAGGATCCTTTAGAAAGGCTTCCACGGAGGTAAGTTCTTTCCACTTTCAGGGGGAAGAAAGCTGGCCATGGTGACAATGAGCTAGTAGCTTTTGACAGGCAGGTGAGGGGCCCCTTTCCTAGCCACAGTATTTAGCTGGGGGGGGGACTGGAGGGGGGAGAGTGGGAACTTTTCCCAGGGACCCTACACTACTTAGACAGCATTTATGGATGGATAAAGCTGAACATTGGACAGGACTCCCCGAAGGAAAAGAACCTTTCAGTGTAGCCATCAACCTGTCATCACTGCAATAAAGGTGTAACACACAGGAGTGCTGGTAAGAGCCCAGGGTTTATTTCCTGGCCTTGTCACATGACATGGGGCCAGGGTTACCAAAGGTTACCCCCTCACATGGAAAAAATCAGTGGCCATCAGCCCCAGCAGCTGCTTCTCCCTCCTCCTGTCTCAATTTTTTATTCAACTCATGCGTGTGTCTTGTTGAAAATGCAAACCCAGCAACCCTGCTCAGCTACAGCCACATGGGTTTGCCCCACAGCTCTGTAACACCATCTGGGACAGAGCCAAAGACTTGAACACCTTTTTACACCTGCCCATGTCCTTCTCCCAGCTGGTGGAGGCAACCAACGGGGCCGTATTCCGACACTGCAATTTTTTTCCAAACAGTCCCTCTGCAACGGTCTGTGATTCACTTGAATGAAATGCACTGGTTTTTTGAAAGGTATTGCAGCGTCAGACCTTTCACGTGTGTGGCACTGTGAAACCAGCATCAGGACCTCTGTGGGAAAGCTAGACAAAGACTTTGGCTGTATCATTCCTTGTCATGAAATTCCTTGTTACATGAAAGATGTAAGCTCTGTTACAGCCTCCCATCCAGTGCGTAGGGGCACTGTAGGAGCAATGACAGGGAAGGCTTGGAATCAGGGAAATGGAATGGAAGTAACCAGAGACTACAGGATTAATAAGAAAGGCTGTTTTCCCCAAAATGTTGGTTACGATGGCTTTGCTGTGGTTTCCGGCAGACAGACACTTGTCAGACAGCACTGTGCTACCCAGGATGTGGGTATAGGTAAATGGCTTTCTATGAAGCCTTGCAATAAAATCTACAACAGAACATAAGAGAGTGCAAAGCATTGGTTATAGATCTTGGAGGTTTACATTACTTTTATAGAGAGTTTGGGCTATATTTTAGATTTACTTAGTGCTTACAGAGCCAAGCAGTGGTGTAGCAGACAGAAAATATTTGCCACCTCTAAAGAGCCAGAACTATGGCTGGGTCTTTTGATTCAGCTTCCCACCCCACTGTACAAAATACTGGAGCAAGGGTGGCCAGGAATGCCTGTGCTGCCCCTGCTCCAGAGTGGGCCTGATGCTCCACGTGGATCAGGCAGACCCTGACTGGTTTTGTGCAGGCTGATAGCAGTAGGCCTCCATGCACTGCTCCAGTGGCAAGGAACTATTAGGGATAACGATTCCTTAATCATATCTTTTCATCCTTATTATTACCATCACTCCTTAGCCCTGTAAGGAGGACTCAATTTCTGGAGCGTGGAGAAAACAGAGAACACTGTGATGTCCCCTGCCCTGGAGAGTTTTCCATGTACATGTAGGAACGGAGGTGGTGGATGAACACAGCAGAGAAGTGGGAAACACAAGACAGCAGCAGCTCACCTTGACCAGTGTCTGCTTGAGGAGCCAAGTGGCTCGGAAAAGCGTTGACAGCAAGCAGCCTTTTTTTCATGAGAAAATCTTAAACAAAGACATTCAACCTGCATGTCTTTTAGGAGATTCATTTTGACTTCCTGAGAGAGAGGAGAAGTTTCCTCATGATAAAAACAGGGAAAAAGAGAAAGTGGTACAAAATAGAGAAAATCGTGAAGCTTGCCATTAAAAAAAAATAGATCCTTTTCTTCCAGTCAAAATCTGCTCTAATGAAAACTGTGTTGTTCCCACTTCAGATGTTGCACAGCAGCTGCATAAGGCCTGGGATGCCCCTAAGCAGATGAATTGGATTACAAACTGGATTTGTCCCTCTTCCAAAGCCAGACTCTTGGAGGAGTACTGTAAAGTGATCCTGATGAACAGAGCAAGGGGGTGGGTTGTTCTTATCTTATTACCTTCAAATATCATGTAAATAACAGGGACATTGTTCCTCCTTAAAATACTATGGGCAATACGTCCAAAGATTTGTCGTTTTGGTTTTGCTTCTTTTTTTTTTACCATAGAAAAACTGTTAAGTGATCACTACTGCAATCATCACGATGAAGGAGCCAATATTACCCCTGGTTTATAGGCCGGGAAGTGGAGTTGCAAAGATTAGGACCTGCCCAAGGCCACAGAGCCAGCAGTCAGGCAGGAAGAAAACTCCAGATTTCCTGGCTCTCACTCTCCTCCTTAATTCATCATCCACACTCCAGTGACGTCTAAACAGTGGGTTGTTTTCCGAGATAAAAAAATATCCTTCTCCAAATGGTTAAAATATGTTCTGCCCCAAATCTGTGTCAAGGAATCAGGCATCGCTGGAATGTGATTTAGCGTGTTTTGGAGCAGCTGTGCAATACCTTGCACAACAGGACACGATGTGTGAAAGTCATGTGAACACAGCCACAGCCTCTGCTCCCTGAACTAACCGGAGTGGGCTATTTGGCAGAGCTGGAGTGTGAGACAGTGCGAGTCGGAAACATTGGGAAAACAAGGCTACAAGAGCATGTATAACATCAGAGCAGATTTGCTGTGGAGGAGTCATGCATTGGCTATAGCAAAAACCCCCGTCACTTCAACTAAGGCTTTGCTCATCCAATTTCATAGGCTAGATGACAAGTGATGCCTGGTTAAGCTATTCAGTAGGTGACATACCTGTTCCTGAGCCATTGGAGTTTATAGTATTGATTCCCCTCTAGCTGATTAAAAACGTGGTTATACAGAAATGAGATACTTAAGTGGGGGCAAGTACATAAGCAGGAGCACCCACATAACGCAGCATTTCACTGAGGGATGTGATTGATGATTTGTCTTGGATTTAGCTGATGTAGATGAAGAGGTTACTGCTGTTTTCACTCCAGCTGTAAAAAAAGGGGTTGCCTGCTCCTCAGCCGTGGTGTCTGGTGTGTTAATTTAAACTGAAATCATGTTAGGTTAATTAATAACAGTAGCTGTGAATGAAGCAGCTGAAGGTAAAGATCTCTTCTGCCTTGTCAGCAAAGCTGTCAAGGCTCAGAAATCAGAGAGACTAATTAATGTGTTCCAGCAGCAGTTTCTATAAACCTATTTTTCATTTAATTTCATTGCACTGGACTAAGAGGTGCTGTGCCCATCAGTTGTGCTGTCATAGCTGTGAGGTGGTAGCACACAGCTGAGCGCATCATCATTGCTTAAGTTGCCTGTCAGGCACACTGGGGGTGACTGGGTCTTCCCTGCTCACGTAAGCCCTCCTTGATTTCAAAATAAATTAGTTTCAACACTTTGTATCCAACCTCTGTGCAGAAGTGCTCTGGGTTGTGGTTTGAGTTAGAAATCTACACAGAGCCTTACGGCAGCCCTTTCTCTCACATGAATTTAATTTGATTACATTTTGATTAGATGAACTTAGGGCAAACCAACAGAAGCCACTCAAGCTGAACTAGGAAGTTATTGAAAGAATCACACTGTGCTAATGAGCGTCTACTCTTAAAAGTCCATGCAAATTAAGATAGGATCTGAGTTAAAAATACAATGGCCCTCCCCGGGTACCTCCAAACGTGAACATTCTTGTTCTGAACAAGTTCCTGTGTTCTTCCTTATCTCCACTGGGAACTTGGGTTTGTCTAACCAGGAAATTCACCTGGGCTGAGATGAGGTGTGGATATTAGGTGGAGCAGCAAGTCCTCTGTGGACATTCTTAAGATTTTCCTTGTGCGAACAAGTCTTTACCCTCCAGTAACAGACTTCATCAAGCATAGGTCTGTATGTTGAGGTGTATCATCTAAGTTCTACAGATTACAAAGTACAAATTACTCTGTGAACTTGCCTGGTTCATAGGTCAGATCCACCTTCTCTGATGTGTGGTAGGTAGGCATCTGAAAATCAATGGTGTCATTTTATATGCAAATCCTCTGGAAGGTGTTGATTAGCCCAATACAAAATGCCCACCTCTATGTTGACTGTGAGGTGCACTAACTATGAGAATCGCTTTGATTACCTTCTAGGGTACAAAGGGTGTGCAAAGCCTTCTAGACAGAAGGCAGAGAAAGAAGGAAGGACTAAACCTCTAATTAGCGCACCCAAAGGGCACCTAAAGGCAGGTACTTGCACTTTGGAAACTCCAGTTCTTCAGTGTTAATAGGAGATTGCTGCTCTTTAGGAAAGATCTCTTACTGGCATGGAAAATACAGGCTCTGGGCAGCACATCTGCCATTCTTGTAGTGCCGGTGCCTTTCACCTCCCTGCAGGGCTTGGAAGACACCATATTTTCATTTGGAACATCCTTAACTTGTACATACGCTCCTGTCTCAGAAGTAAGGAACTGGCTCCTGTTCACTTTCACCATGACACTTGCAGACCTCATTTTATCTGCCAGAGGTGTGAGGAAGACCCACTTGATGCCTTTTTGGGTATTTACCCCATGGAGCTCTGTTGCAGAGACATTTTCCGTGTGGGAGGTAGAGACCAGTTTCCTCAAAAAGTTGTGCTATCAGCTGGAAAGTACTTGGAAAACAAAGCTACAGAGGAGTAAAGAGAGTGGAGTAACATCCCCGTTGAGAATTCTCCCCTACCAAAGAGCAACCAGGTTTAGGACACTTCTTTCCTGATTCAGTGTCTTTGTCACCATTTGTGTTTGTTTCCCTTCAGCTAGTGATGGCTGGATTAGGCCCTAACCTTTGGGTAACTCAGACCTTTTGGCCCTGCCAGCAGCTGCTCTTCCACTGTCCAATTTTCATGCTGATATACCCATTTGATTTCATCCTAATCCACACAAAGTTCGGATTTCTTAGTGCTGGGAGAGTTCTGACCTGGCAGGCACCAGAGTGGTTATTACATAGGATTAATGAATCTGCCATGCAAAGATTCTTTCAAGACTATTTGGGGTTCTTTTGGGGTTTGGGGATCTGGAGTTTTTTCGCTTTTCCCTTTTACAGCATCCACTTTAGCAAATTTGAACCCTTCTTTAGGCATGACTTTGCATGCGTGTGTGTGTGTGAGTGTGCACTTAACCCCTTAACAATTAATTGGGTGCAATCAGTTAAGGGATTGGTTTACAAACCCACATTTCCAGAGCCCTCAATCTTGCATAGATCTGGCATAGAAACCTCAGAGAGCAGCCAGAAATCAAGTTCTCTCCACTCCCGCCCTTTTTATTTCTGCGAATGAGTGTGTAAGAGACCTATAAATCTAAAACTGTGCAGGCGTGGAGGAAATCATAAGAGTCAGGCTGGTGATATTACCGTGGGGAGCTGTGAAATCACTAAGGATTTATACAAGCACACACAACAACATTGTCATTAAAAAGAAAAAAAAAAAAAAGTGAAATAGGATGATGGCTGTTTTGCACCGTGCTGTGTGGCAGCCACCTTGGACACACAGTTTTGGTACCTCCCCTCCATGCTCTGCTGAGGGACAACAGCTGGAGGGCAGAAAGTTTTTTAGCCACAGTAGTGGTTTGGAAACCAGCCCTTTCTTGGGCAATATAAAGCAAAGCAGTTCAAGTTTGGCATCTATGGCATTTGGAGAAGGGCTTGCATTAAGGAGAGGTTACTCCTGCTGCTACACTCAAAGCTGAGGCATCATGGAGGCCAGTCTCTGGGCAAACCAGCACTGGAGCCAACTGTGCAGCTTGGGCCCCAGCCCATCTTCTTCAGTGCTCCTGGGCCAAGAGATTGCTGTCAACTAGGCAAGCAGGTCTTTCAGCTCTACAAGGGAAGTGGAGGGTGTTGAACCCGGCTGCCTGCCCATGGGTACTCCCATAACCTCAGGGGAATGGGAACTTCCTAGGATTCTTTATATTTACAACATTGGTGATTATCTTTACTACACTGGGAGTACTAGGGTTCCCAATGGGGAATGGGCAGCCAGCCACATCCTCTGCTGGCTGCCAGAGGTGGGGGACTGGTACAGGGCATAACTCTAGAGACAGTCCATTGGGAGGGGGACAAGGGTAGAGGAGAGAGACTTCCCTCTACCCTTCCCCATCCCAAGGCCACCGTGGAGCTGCTCAGCTTCCCTCTCTTGCAAGAGGGCCCCTTATAGAGGATAACACCCCGCTTGCAAAGGGGGATAGCGGTGCCTGGGGACGAGGAAGGCAGTGCCAGGGAATTGCTGCGGGCTCCGGGGCTTGACCGCTCCCTCCTGGCCGGGGCCAGCGGCGCTGAGGGGTCGGAGGTGCCGCCTTCAGCCCGACCTTGCCCTCCGGAGCCGCTTTCCCAGAGCGCTCCGTGCCAGTTCCCGGTGGGAAAAACATCACGGCGGGGGTTTAATCGCATTGCCTTGTCTACAGCCCCACCAGTTTCGGGGGCGGGGGCAGGATCCGAACCGTCTCGCTGTCTCTGCTGGGGCAATGTGTGAAATAATAACCTCCACGCAATTAAAAACACCCCGCAAAGTCGTGGGCTTCGCACCCGCTGCCTCGGGAGAAGGTGCCCTGCAGGGCACGGCAGGCGGCGAGCTCAGCCCGCTCTGCCTGGAGCCCGTTCTTGCTCGGTTTGAGTGGATTTGCAGTTTGATCTCCCCAGTGCAAACCCCACAAGTGATCAGCCGCCCGTGAGGGGGCAAACCTCGAGCCCCCCCCCAGCCCTCAGGTTCTCCCCCTGCAGCCCCCAGGCATGCTCCTTCCACACGCTGGGGGGTGTTTGGGAGTACACGCTCTCAGCTTTATCCCTTTGCCAGTGCCTCTCCTACACCCAGCCTGGATGCCAGGAAAAGTTTCCCTCTTCACATTTTATACTGCTTCTCTCCGAGCTGGGAGGGCTTCTTTTTTCTTTTTCACAAGAAACACACTGATTCCGAAGGACATTCTGGGCTTTTGCTGAAGAACTGCAGCGCCTGAAATGAAGCACATTTGGGAAGCAGAAGTAATCCGATCGGATTTTATATTTTTTCCCCTTTTCTTCACAGAGTGCTTACTTGCGATGAGGGAGATGGGAGCAGGGAGTGGGTCCGGGATGCGAAACGCGGCTTTCCCTAACGCTGCGCAGGCGGGGCGGACTTCATGCGTCTCAAGGGCCCATCAACCTGCTGCCATGCAAACAAAAAAAAAGGGAAAACATGTTTAAAGCGTGAGTGCCTCTACTCCCGTTTGCTGGGGCCGACTCTGCCCTAGGAATCGACCTGCGGCTCCCGCGGGGGGAGG
>VXBJ01007137.1:2102123-2142441 GCA_013400055.1 Nycticryphes semicollaris
AAAACGCCCAGTTCGCAAAATGCCATCGGCTGGGACCCAGGGAAATATATATATATATAAAATATATATACATAAAATTTCAAATACATGTATTTTATATATCTAGGGGTGTTGCGTGTGAGAGAGAATATTTAACCCGCTGTATACCGCTTCCACCCGTAAAGGGGGCATCTCCCCCGAACGAGCGGGCAGCAAGGATGCGGAGACCAGGAGCGTGGGACACGGGTCGCCCGCAGCCGGTACGGTCCCCTCTCCCCCGCCGCTGCTCCGGGTCGCCATTGCCGCCCTCCCAACAGCCCGTTCTAAGGGGATGCTGCGGCAAAAGGGTGGCTGTGAATTTCTCCCTGGCTCGGTCACAGGGCAGAGATTGCCTGCGACAGGTAAATAGGCTGCAGGTCGCAGTAATGCCAAGAGTATTTTCAGTTAATAGGGGAGGGAAAATGAGGTGTCTGGAGCGATATTGGAAAGTACAAGATCGATGATCCGTCCTCGTGTCCAATCAGCAGCCTTTAATTGACTGTATTTTCTAGGTAATTGAGCCGCTGTGCTCCTAAATTGAAGTGGAAGATATAACAATACATCTCACTGGGAGGAATTACTCATTACTTCATAATGAAATTTTCCTTTTGCTGCGTGGGGCCGGTGCCATTAACGCCTTCGCCGCCGGTGGGAGTGCCCGCGGCCCCACGCAGGGCGCCGGCTCCGGGCACGCGTGGGGCATGGCCGGCGGCAGGGGCAGGCGCAGGGCACCCAGCCGGCAGCATGCTCTGCCTCTGTCCCCAAGCTGCTGCCACCAGGCAGGGCAGGTGTCCCTTGCCTCGCCCTGGCCGGGGATGAGACCCTTCGAGGAATTCCAGTGAGGCCCGGGTCGGGGCTCCGCGGGGAACTGTCCTCGGGGAGCGGACGGTGGGCACCCGCCCCCCTGTCACAAGCGGGCGCGGGGCTGTCTTCGGGGTAGCCCTTGTGCCGCATCGACTCCGCTCCCCAGCCAGCCAAATTCAACTCCGAAAGGCCTTCCCCGCCTTGTTAGCGTTTGATTGATTGCCTTATTAAAGCGTGTTCTTGTAAGTGTGACCGAGCTGATTGCACTGCATATGTTTGGGATAATGCTCATTTTAAACAACTGAATAATAATAATACTAATAAAAAAAAAAAAAAAAAGAAGGACCAGAAGAGGAAGAAGATGAGCTCTACAGAACGGGTTAAGCCTAAACGATCCCGGGGAGCAGTGCTGTAACTCGCGCATTAAATTGCTCCGTTACTAACAAATCACTCAGCCCTTTTCGGCTCTACTCAGACCATCTTTGTTGTGTTTTATGTGTCACCTCCTGTACCATTAAGTGAGATAGCACCGACAACGCCACTTACTTTCCCGTCTCAGGCTATATGTTTTTATTAAGGTTGTATGATTAAACTGGATCGGATCTGCTTTCGCAGCACTATTCTGTACCCCAGCGCTCAAATCATTACAAAATCGGCTCTCCATATTTCACATTTTCTGCTCGGTTGTTAGGTCGTTTGCCGTCACCTGCAGAAAGGCATGCGGCTCCTTTAGATTTGGCTTGTATATCTGGAGGAACCTTTTGTTTTCTATTATTCTCCTGCTCGCCTGGCTACTTTTTTTTACTACTGAGTTTAGACCTTGAAAACACCCCCCACCATATGTCACCCCAAGGCCCGCTGTCCTGCCGCTTACAATAGTGTCACCCAGGGGTAAAGCCAACGTCAGGATGAGCTGAAGTATCATTAACACAAATGGCTTCATTTAGGCGCATCAGGTTCCTGGGTGGGTGTCAAGGGGGAGGGAAACCAGTCCCACGTCCTTTTGCTGCAGCTTTCACCCCAGAACCTCCCTCCCCCACTTTTTTTTATTTTTTGCTGCTCCCTCCGAATCTTCTCGTTGTTCCTTTTGTAAGACGGGACTGGACCTGTCCCTCTTCTGCACCCGCGGATGGGCTGACTGGGGTCAGCTGGTACGGGGGGGAGGGGATGTGGTTAGGGCCGATCAGGGGAGAAGCCCTTCGAATTGGTCCTTCTCTTTGGAAAGTGTTTCTTCTTCTCTCTCCCTCTTTTTTTTTTTTTTTTTTTAATAGTTAAGCCGAGTGTACCCACGATCAAGAATGTAGCTCAGGTTTGCATCACTATTTTAAAGAACCACCATCGGTGTATTGCATGCACATATACACACAAAGCAAACACACAAGGTGATTTTCCCAACTGCCCTCTCTGCAAAGAAGTGCCTGGGACTTCAGAGACAGAAATTGCCACTTAAGAACATCACATGAAAGTATTAAGTAATTATTTAAAACAAGGCTGTTTAGAAAAATATTTGTATTTATTGCAGCTGCTCGATTGGCCTCGTTAAGGCTGGGAAGCATTTAAATTGTGTTACAGTCTCATTTAAATCCAGTTTCGTTCCAGCAGGCTGCAAAGCCTGAATAGAACCAATCACTCCATAATGATGATGAATGAGAAATTAATTCAGATACAAGCAAGACAATTTAGGCCTTCATCTGTTTAAATAGCCTTCCAAGATTATTCGCAATTGCAGGTCACAGATTTAATCAATTGTCCAATCTTGTGAAAGTCATATCCTTGCATCTTCATCGAGATTATTTATAGCGCGGCGCAGCCCAGTGAAAGGTATACGCTCTTAACAGGAACAATTACTTAAAGGGAAGCGTTTGCAAAATGAAAAACAAATGCTTCCATGGGTAGTAAATGATCAAACGCCTCCTCGCTCTCCCGGCACATCCTCCCTGGTCTGAGAAAGGGAGCGGAGCTGCAGGAGGGGTGTAAAGGGGACCGTTGCCAAACTCCAACTCCACCGCATCGGCTGCTGCGCTCCGCTGCGAAAAGCTCCGCTCCAGGCGCCGATCCTTCGTGGGCAACCCAGTCCCATCTCCGCGGGGCCGTGCTTTGCTCCCGAGAGCGAAGCCTGCAGAAAGGACACGTAAAAAAAGCAGCTTTTAACCTACTGTTAACAGTAACAGGCAAACCGCGCTGCTGCTCAGCGTGGGGATGCCAAGCCAGGCTGCGGGGAGCACTGTCATTATCTGTCTCTGGCTGCCCCTTCGGGATATATACATAGATATGCACCACCAGCCCTGCTTTTGCCCCAGCCCAGCTTTGCACACTGCTGTCCCCCCCGCCCTGGGCCGGGAGAACCGCGGAGCGGTGCCCGCCTGGCTCGGGATGAAGTGGGCAGAGTGTCTCCGCTCCTCTCCTGCAAACGCCGGCTATTCCCGCTGGTTTGGGCGAGCCGCGCTTGGAAAAGCCCGAGGTCCCGAATAGATCAGGGTTAACGAAACCTCTCCGAAAGTTGAAGCAGGCCATTTGGTAACCGGGAGAATTGTTGCATTTCTCGAAGAAGAGATGGAAAGCCGAGAAGAGACCGGCTTTACTCGTCAGTGTCTCGGTGTGTAACCGTCCTCTCCCTCTCCTCACACCTTCTCCAAACTCAGACCTATTTACCTGAAGCCTTCATCTCCCCCCGGCCCTTCCAGCGCTGCCTGGAAGGACCGTTTCAGGCTCCTGCCCAAACTCGAGAGATGATCCCGAGGTTGGAGCAACACCTGCTGCTCCAAAGAGTCTCACCCCGACGCACAGGACGGGCAGCCCGAAGGGAGCGCCTGGGTGTATTAGGGAAAGGGCCCGGCTCCCCGTCCCTTGTCTACGGGAGCCTGAGGTTGGAAGCGCCGGGAACTCGTGGGCAGCGCGGGTCCGCCGCGCCGTCTAACTCCTGAGGACCAGGAGTCACCGAAGACCCTCTGGGAGCCACCGAAGGTTGTCCGCAGAGAGAGGTGCTCACGCTGCCCACGGAAAGGTGGGTTTCCCGTGTGGGAGCGTGCGAGGGTGAGCAGTGACACGTCCTCCCAGAGAGCCGGGAGCCCTGAGTCCATGCGGTTTTCCCGCACCTCAAAGGGGAGCGTGAGGCGCACCCACCCACGGGCCCTACTGGGATGGGGAAACGCGAGGGTTTTGGGCAGCGAGCCGGACCGGAGGAGTCCTGCGGATGTGTGGGTGCGTTACGTGTGTGTGTGTATGTCCCTGCTTCCCCCTTCGCCGCCCGAGACGGGAACCTAAAACAAAAGCCTGACTACAGGAACCCCGGAGCTCCGAGGAGCCAGTCTCAGCGGCGGACTTTGATGTATCGCTGTCCAATTAGTGCCTTTAATTGGTGTCCTCTGGGAGAGGCAACCAGGGAGCGGGGATGGCGAGCGCTCTCCCGGCAAGCCCTGCCCGCTCGCAAGGTAACAAATAAATAATCGGGCCGGGAAGCACGAATCCTCCATCCCTCCGAGCAAGTGGAGGGAAACGACCTGGCAAACCTGAGACCAGCTGCTTCCAAACCGTATTGAGGGGCTCTGTGCCCACGGACACCCGTGTGCCCGGGCAGGGAGGGCCGCGGGGTGTAGCTGCTCCCACATTTCCCCCAGCCACCGCGAACAAATCCCTCTGTCGTTGCGGAGGGGAGGTCATCGGTGTGGAAACGACATTGCTTAAAACATACCACACGTTCCTTCCAATTTGGCTAATGAAGGTCGTCTGTTAAGCGTAATTTTAGAGGTTAAATGAGGCTGACTACAGATTTAAAGACGCTTGATAAAACGTCTTACTTAAATGACACCTACTGTATATATAGATGCTATTACAGCGGTCTAGATTTACCTTGGGGGAGGAGGAAACAAAACAAATACACAAACAGACAGGGAGGGAAAAGCGCCGCCAATTTATTTCAAACCAAAAACGCTCGGTCGAAAAAGAAATTGATCGCTTCATCCATCAAACGTATAAAATACATTTCTGAGATCAGAAGTCGCTCGGAAAGGGAGAGAGGCGGGGGAAAAGTTCGCACTTGACAAGAACCCTCAAAAGAGGCGTGCTAGGTAAAAAAAAGGGACTAAAAGACAGCTGGCACTGGAAGCTCACCTTGACGCAATTCTAGGTTTGTTGTTGTCTTTTTTCTTTTTCCTCGAGTACAACGCTTTAAGAAAAAAAAAAAGTAATCACCTGAAAACAGAGAAGGATGAGATTTTTTTTTTTGTTTATAAGGAAATAAATTTGGCAGAAAGGAAAGCAATGCTGACTTCTTAAACCCGCTGTTAAAGGAGGCGTCTCTGGGGAAGGCAGGTAGTTCGAGGCTGTCTCGGGAGCCATCAATCCCTGCTACTCGGGTAAACCTCGAAACTCAGTCACCAGACTTTTTATGGAAAGCATCTTTGATCGATATTTCTAAGCTGAAATATTTTATTTGCTCTTCTGCATTTGCGTTTTCAGCGTTAAAATATTGTCATTTTGCCACACTCTTCCCAAGCAACAATACAGTGTTACATTAGGAGCATCTTTTACACCCAGTCCCCAGAAGCTAAGCTCTGTATATGTGTCATGCATTGCCACCAAAAGTCACAGCCTGCAAATGCCAATTCCCCACTCTATTGAGAGACCTTAATATGCACCGGGATGAGTGCTCTCAATTTCTTATTCAAGAGAAAAAACCCAGCTGTCTGTTCAGCCAGTTTTCCCAGTTCTCTCTTTGCTAAATTTTCTTAAAAAACTTTCACATTTTCTACATTGCCTGCCTGGGACCAAATTCTGAAGATCCTAACTCATCCCAGAATGCATTTTTGCCTACTTAAGTTTGAAGTTTGCTTACTGCTGTTGCAGTGCAGGATCGAAGATGAATTACAGAGCAAATAAAGCGAGTATTATTACTAGATCCACACAATTAACGTGTGGCCTTATACTCACATAGACTGTGAATCACTCCTGGGAGTTATCCTACAATTATTCTATCGTTTACTCAAGTCTGTGTACTTTAGGGAGGGAAGTTTTCTCTAATGTGGAGACACTGAGTCATAGGTTCCAAGCCGACTTTTTACAAATGCCCCGTCCTGAAGTAAAATTTAATCCAAATCCAAAAGGTCTGATTTACTAAACCTTCAGGTAGAAAGGAGCACAGACTTGACTCCTCTGACAACTACAAAATAAGTAGAAAATCATACAAAAAAAAAAAAGGCANCTGGCTTTGTTAATGTTTATGCTCCCCTTACAGCCAGCTGAAATGTGGGCTGGGATCTATTCTGGAGGCAGGAGAGCACTCAGCCAGTTGACAGGGGCTGGTTTGGCTCCAAATGATGTTTCTAACCTGTTCCTGGTTCAGCGGCGATGTGGATTTGGACGAGTGAAGAAGCCTGAGTGTCTCAGCCGTTCTCAGCCCCAAGTGTTACTGCCCATTAATGCTGGCTCACGAGGTACAAGAACATAGAAAGCGCATGAACCTGTACCCCTCTCCTCCTGCTTTGGCAGCCAAAGCTTCCCACCTGAAAGCCTGTGTGTCATGTGGGTCACAAAGGCAGGTTTTTACAACAGAGCTGTACCGCAGCACTGAGCAACTGAATCAGGCATTGCTGGTAAGGAGGCAGTTACTCCTGCATCTATTTAGCTCATTTAGTCTAATCTAACTTCAGATCATGACACCAGGTCCTCCAAGAAAAAAGGCAGTAGCATCACTAATTACGGCTCCCTACTTTTGATGTCATTAGGGCAGCTGACACCCATGTCTCTGACACACCTACTGATTTTTGTATTACAATGTATTCCGGTTGTCCACTTGTATCTCAAGGACTGTGCCCAAGCATTTGTAAGCTAATAGTGCAAGACAGACAGGAAAAAGGGCAATGTGACCTCCATTTTCTAATGCTGCTCCACAGAGGAAAAGCCACGTCGGTCAGTGGGAGTTTGGTCTGGGATCTCCAGACCCAGATGCAGGAATAAGAGATGCTGCTACTAACTGTGCTGGCTCCCAGTGCTTATCTCCCTGACTTTGTCCCAGATGATATTCCCTAAACCAGCATTCCCCAGCCAAACCCAAATCACACTTAAGACTACATAGGGGTAGTCACCTGAGATTTCGAGCAAGTGATGATCATATAATGTGATTTTAGCATATTCAGAATCTTACGCAATTCCTACATCTAATGCAAATTTTGTACTTATTTTGTCTTCAGTGCAACCCTCCCTCTTCAGCCAAAAGAAAGATACTCCAAGGTCTGATTTTAAACTTCTTGATACCTAGGTAGGCAGTCAGGGTGACATTTCTACACCATGATGCATGACTTCATGGTGATATGGCAACACACTATCATGTACCAAGGTATGATTGGTACATAACTCCACCAAGGGCAAAATCATCTATCCTGATAGCCCTAGTCACTTTTTTATGTGGGAGCGTAATTCTCACATCAGACTCTCCTTGAAAAAGCAGTTGTGAAGTTGAGCATCTGTGAGCATATTGTTTTAGTTTGTCATAACCACATCTTCAGCAAGGGGTGTTACTGGATGTCTACTGCAATCTGCAACAGCATTAGAAATTAAAGTGTTGCTATTATCCACTCACATTGATGTTTTTTCAGTAAATCTCTAAGAAGTTATTTCCCAGACTTGTTAAAGTTTTGTTTTATAAATTTACAGTTTAACTCTAGAAGAAACTCACAGCTTGTTCTGTACATCACAGACCATTAGATTTATCCTTGTTATTACTTACTGAGCCCAATATGATGCATAACTTTAGCATTCTAAGACTTTCAAAGCTGGTGCCTGATGTGACCTGACATATTAGCCTATGGAGAATCTTGGTAGTATACACCAACCACAATTCACCACAAAAGCAAACAGAATAGACCAGAAAAAAAAAAAGCCACAGCCAATTTTCTTTGTTTCTAATAACAATAATTCGGCAATTAATCCTTCTGTTCTCCTCATCTATATTACTGAACTTTTATTATACGCTATTTCCATGAAAGAATTTTACATACTGCAGTAAAGTACCTCTCTGTCTTCCCTCTCACAACCTAAGCAAATGAAATTTGTGTGACCTCTCAGCATGAGGCAATCTCTTCAGTTATTGAACTCTGAGTGAATCTTTCGCTTACACCATCTCCAGTTTTACAGTCTCTTTTCTCAAAACATGGAAGGCATAACCCCCTGCACAGTGTAAGGGCATTTAGCATTTGTTCCAGCAGCAGTCTGTCTTTTTATTCCAATTTAATATTTTCTGTACAAGCAACCAAGAACTGCACTAGCCCAAATGCAGTTCTACAGCACTGCAGTGGGACTGCATGTTCGCACATTCCTTCACTATAACACTGCTTTGCTCCACCTCTGTCTTCTAGGACATGTTCCTCCGTCTGTAAGGACAGCTTGCATCCATGTCTTACTTTAGGCTTTGCAATATTTAGAATCTGTTTGTTTGTCTGGTCAAATTCCTCTGTGACATTTGTGCACCTTCGATGCTTGACTGCCCTGTTACCCAGATGAACAGCTTTAGTAGAGGAAAAAAAAAAGGGATTTTTTCCCCTTGAACATCATCTTCTTTCATAGACATGCTAACAGCTATGTTGATATGCAGGTGCCACATATACATTGTGGCATGCTCATCCTTGACACAAGTTCGATGAACATTGGGTATGTACATACTTCTGACCTCCTGATAACAGCAGCCAGAAGTGCTGAACACACCAGTCTGTGCAGAACCTCATTAGCTGTTATCCTATTTCCTGACGATGTCTACACCTGCAACTCTTCTTTGTGCTCTTTAAACCAGCCAATTCTTAACTTGCTTAAAGTAGTCTCTGACACCTACTGATTAGGAATACTGTATAATATGTTAAAATTGGAATGTTGTGGGTTGAATTCCTTACAAAAGCCTAGGCTGAGACATTTATAAACGAAACCCATAATCTCATCAAGATAAATAAAACTGTGTTGATCGATGTAACTTACATTCCTCTCCTGAATTCGTTTTTAAATTCATCCATGTCAGTTTTGCTGTTAGTTTCTTTTATTTTGATGCCATGCTAATCAGCCTGCAGTTACTGGGTCACTTCTTCATCCCGTCTGAGTAGAAGCACATTATCTTTTTTGAAATTTCACTGGTATTCCAAGATTTTTTGCAAAAACCCACGAGAGTTCTCTTTAGTCACACCTTTAAAGACTCTGCAAATTTGCTGATTATCATTATTTCTCTATCCCATTAGGTATTATTATCCTCTTTAGTTAATAATCTAATGAAAAGTATTTAATCTTCCTTTTTTTTTTTAATTTTAATGTTACATTACCCTGATTTCCAAATGAAGATTAAACCACTGATTTTCCACTTCCAGCTAGTACTATATCCAGACTTTTCAGAGGATTTTTTCTGGTATACTTTAGAACTTTTTGTTACTGCTTTTCACCCCTTCTACTGCTTATTACCCCTGGATTTTTCCTGTTGTCTTTAGCTTCCCTTGTCAATTTCCTGCATTTTATAACATTTATTTTATGCTAATTGCTAGCTAATACAGTTCCCTCTGCATGTTGTATGGTCATATTTTTACTTAGGATATTTGCCTTCATTTGACTCTCTCCCAGGACTGTTCTGAAGTTAAGAAGCTGCCCTCCATGGAGATACTGCGCATTATTGCTCATATGCAATGTAATTTCCGGTCTCTAGCCACCCACCAGTTTCCAGTCTAAAAATTAATTCATCATAACAGGATTCAAAAAATAGTTTTTTTCCATGCCTTTCAAGTTGGGGAATTATCCATGATTTTTAGAAACTAGCAGTGGCAGTTTACTGTAAGTTGCATGAGATAAAGTAGCACACATGCTGAACTGAGTTTGTCCAGATGCCATTATTTTTATTCATAGATATTGCAGACATGTTTAAGAGGTAATTCATCCCATCACCAGGTTTGATTTGGCGTTTTGTGGCACATCTCTGTCAGCATCCCTGGTCTTTGTTAGTTAATACATTGATCCATATGCTTTTGAGACCCTTTAGTTGTGAGTTGTAATTACTAAGCTGGTCTTCACTCCTTCTGTTCAATGCTTTTACCTACTCTGCTTATCCAGGTTATAATCTGAACGTGGTGCTCCATTCACATGACTCATCCCACCAGGTGTTAGTGATGCTGACTATATCTGTTTGCTAATAAGACTTTCCTGTTCCTTGACTGCATTATCCACACACCCTACTACTGTTGTAGAAGAATCCGAAACATTCATTTTCTTCACATTCCTTGTTAAATTGCTTCAAAATTCATTGTTTATTATACCATATTTGCAGCTGGAACCTGTTTGTATCATCAGCTGCCTTCCCTGGAGTCATTGCACTAATAGCCTCCTGCTGCTCTAGCTGGTTCCCAGCCACTCCCTCACCCAAGACACACTATTTATACAGTTGCTCTCCTATTAGTACATGTTCTATTATTCCCCCAAAGTAAAAGTTCATCTTCAGACCAGAAGTAAAGTCCAGAGGACACTGTGGATTTTCTGCTCTTTGTAACTTGTAGGTATGGAAGGATCTCTGAAAGGTTTGTATGGATATTCATCTAGCTGTTCCTCTTGCTTCCTTCTCAAATCCCAAAAAATGTTTCTTTAACCTTCTGCTACTAGTTGTAGCGGCTATCAGAGGATGACCCTTCCAGGATGATTTCACAAACCTGCCTGCCTATACACTGCATTGATTCTAATTTTTTTAACATAATAATTCTGGTCACGTCAATGTTTTTTTGACTGTTTGTAACCTGACAGGTATCTGATTGTGACTTTTAAATTTCTACATGCTGTTTAAGCCCATGCTTTTGAAAGTCAACGGCACTAAGTATTTGGTTTAGCAAAGGATAGCTACGTCACCATAGCTCTTAGTAACTAAGAGATTTGTTGATCTCAGTCTATTTCAGGCTAGTCTTTCTCCAAAACTCTTACATTCCCCAAAGCTTTCAGTCATCTCATGTCATTCTGCAACACTATGAAGACCCTTAGTGTGATGCTCAGTGATGACAAATTAGAAGTGAAGGTACGTGGATACATTGAGACAAATCTTAAATTTTATCTCTGAATTCAGCACTTTCCTGATTTTTTTCCCCAGTTTGCCTGTATCCTTCCCAAAATGAAGATTGTATTCTAATAATGGATTTATGCTACATGTAGTTAAAAAATCTGCTCTCTGATTGCTACCTCTGTTTGAGTTACCCCTATGATCTACCACGTCACCTTGGGAATTCACATTTAGTGATTGTCAATCCTTCAGAAGTTTCAATGCTTCCAACCACAGGCTGCCCAGATCCACATCCTGTGATAAAGTCAATGTTGGACCAGATGTGGGGCCATTTATCATGTGATCTGGGTAATTTAGTCAAAGTGACATGTTCTAAAAATATATTTGTGTTCAAAGAAATATGCATTCTTTTCCAGCGTTTGCCCCATGTGAAAATATTGATAAAACTAATGAGCAGTGCTGATCCACAGGAGAACTGCTGGAGGAGAAGTGATAGCTCTCCCTTAGGTGAGGAGTGTCTCCTCTGCTGACCTATGATTAGGTATCTGCTTTTCAACCCATTTAATATGTGTTATACTCAAATAGCATTACTTTTTATATCAGAATCTGGATTAAATCAAAAGGCATTCAGTTCTGTTAGAAATGCAGATATCTTTGCCAACCAAATGTATTATCATTAAAAAAAAAAAAAAGGCAAATGCTATTAACAGGATTTTTCCCTAAAACAGACAAAGTAAAAACCAGTTTTGGTGACAATTACTTGTGTAGCCTTCTTCTCATTCTTTGTTGGTTGCATCTTATGTTACTTTTTCTATAGTTCTGCCTGGGAGCAACTATTAACTTTAACTTTAGTATGCTGATATTTTCCACGCTCTTTGAAACTGCCTCAGAATTATAAGGCCACATGCCTTTAATGCATCCTGTATTCTTCAGTGTCCCATGGCATTCTTTGAAAGGAAGTCTAGAATTCAATTCCATAGATAGGTTATCTACTTGATTTGATCATCTGCATTTGCAGACTGCTCTTCAATCAAGCACACTTGGGACTTTTTATTCCACTATTTCAAACTCTTCTATCTGTTAGCAGACAGGCCAGAGCAGCTTTGCCAAATGGATTCATTTTGATCTTGCTATTTGAAATGTGCAGGGCTTTGAATTTTAATCTTGGGGACAGCACTTGCTGTGATTATGTTGAATTCAGCTCCACTGTCTATTTGGAACTCACTTTTTATCCTTTTCTTTCCAGTGTCAGAAGCCAACCTGCTATAGAATATACCAGTGTAGGTTTAATTAAGAGACTTAGTCAAACCTTTGTTTCATTAACAGAGCTTCATCATCCAGCTGCATTTTGCTATCGGAGACCAGTGCCAACGCCTTTGCATTGTGTCGATTCTCTCCAGGGTTATTGCAAACAAAGCTGGTCTCTACACCATGCTTCGCCTTGCAGTCTCATATTCACTTTGGGCATGTGTTTTCAATTGTACACTTCATTCTTTCAGCACTTATTAGATACTTGGATTAAGAAAACATGCTTTCTGCTGTGTTTCAAATACCTTTGCAACTTTGAATTTGTCTCTCGCGTTAAAGTTGCGGTGGTCTACTTATCCTTTATTTTGTCACAGATAGTTTTGTTTAGTCTGTTAGTCTGTTAACATTCACGTGATTTGGCTTTACCACACAGACTGATGACTTAATGGGACAATCATTTCAACAAGGAGGTAGTTTCTGCTAAACAGAATTTATTTCTATTAAAGAGCTGGTTTTACATGGGTCTCCTTTCTCCTGCTTTGTGTAACGCATCCAATTCCTCTTGCATTTGTCATCTTCACTTTAAAAATCTATGCTAAACTTTTTCATACTTCTAACTGTTGATTAGTTTTGCATCCTTCTGCTGTCCTCTTTGCAGTAACACAATATTGCAGGTAAGAGTATACTACTGCTCCTCTCTTGTGTTGTAGCATTTCCAGTGGTATAATTTTAAAATCCCTTCTGCCCCTCATATTGGGCTTGCTTATAGGCCAATAAAGGTATCTCAGACTTAACTCTAGCAGAGCCAAGGTACCTATCCCCCAGAAAACTCTGTTCAGCGGTTGCCTAACTCCAAAAACATTTTATTCAGCTGCTGCCAGCTTCAACCACTAACACAAAGTGGATTGAGGGAACAAGACCTAGGAACTAGGGGTTCCAAACAGCTTGGGAGAATAGGCTGTACACAACTGACTTTTCCTTTTTTAGAAGGAAACCCTCATGCACAGGCAGAAAGGGTGTATGGTGTGATCTGTGTGGCCCCCCACTGGGGAGGCACAACTGCACAGCAGCCGTGTCCCAGGATGCTGACTCCACTGGACGTCTCTCTGTGCTTGTGCCTGTTCCTCTCTGCTCTTGGAGAGGGAGTCTTGGTGCCTAATGCCAGCTTCTGGATTTGCTGCTGGGACCTGGGGTTCTTCTGGAGCTGCTCCTGCAATCTTTTTTACTGTGGCTTCAGTGTGCAAACTGTATTTGTAGTAAAGCACATAATAGTAAAACTACTCTGTTCTGACAGATACTTGAGGCAGGATTTTTGAAATTGCAATGAGGAAGTATGTGCCTTGCAACCACTCTTACACTGTTCTCAGTAGATACATTCAGTCATGATTTTTTTCATCCTGATTGGATTCAGTTCTGTGCAATATTAATTCACCTCCCTTGAAAAGGCATTGAGTTTGTAGTCCAAATTGTTGGGTCTAGAACAACTTTCTTCTTGTTTCTGACAACATTTGTATTTTAAATGTTTTGCTTTTATAGCCTGCCTGCAAACCTCAGCATTACATGTGACAATTTCTGAAGTATAACTGATCAATGCACTAGTTTCCAGATCATGCCCTGAGCTTGTCCAGAAATGGCAGCAGCAAATAACTTTAAAAAAAAAAAAAAAAAAAAGTTGGATAACAGAACTTGTAAGTGCAACATCTCCCTCTGCAGACACAAGCCCTCCATAAGGGTAATTAATGATTGTTGTTAATAGCAAGACCTAATTTATAAGAGAGCCAACTTTAGACAATTGTGAGTAAATGAGATAAATCATCAGCTGAAACAATAAAGATCAGTTGTGACATTATTGCAGAACAGCATGCAAGGGCTCAGGAGATGTAATACCTTTCTCTTCATTAATCAGAGTAAAAATATTACAGATTTTACTTATTCAAGATTGTTGTGAGTGTATATGAACGTGTACAGCACATCCCTGACAGCAGATGCCAAATCTAGTATTTGTAGCTTTCCTTTTATCATCTACTTGTAGAAAAGACTTTGATTATTATTATTTTTAATAGCAGAATTCGCAAGAACTTAAAAGTTCAGAAAAGTTCTGTTTAAGCTAATATATAGCTTTGGTAGATACAGTAAAACAGTTTTCATGTTTCAAGTGTTGAGGAAGAACACTTGCAGTTCTCACAATCTCCCCCAAAAGACAAATTAAACCAGAAAGGATTGCTGTAACTAGGTTCACCTTGTGGCACTCCCACCTGGGGGAATTCTGTAAGGTATTACCTGGAAATTATGCAGTCCAGCCTGGAGAGACTTGAGCAATGTAATACTTGCTGGCAGTAATGGAGCGAGGAGCATTCCATTACTCATAATTCAATGTCTTGCCATCCCTGTATATGCCAATAAAATCTCAAACATGTTTTCCTGTAAACTGTGAGCAGTTAACTGATTGCAGACTTTACAACAACTATCAGCTATAGCATCTCCTTGACAGATGCCTCCTCAAACGAGCCTAGTGGAAACAGCGACTCTCCTTGCAAGTATAGCCCCTCTTAACAACTGCTTGCATTTCACTTTATGGCTGAGCACGTTTCTCTGCATACTTTTTATACAGAATTTCAGCTTAGTCTCATCATCTCGCAGGCAGCTGAGTTAGTCTTCTCTGCCTGTTCCAACTTGCTATGAGGGATCTTTAACCAGTTGTGTGCCATAGGACTAGTTGAGAAAGGCATGAAGGGTGCAACATAGGCAAAGCATGTTATTTGCTCCTAATTCTGAGATCCTTGTCTCAGCTCACTGTGTAATTAAAAAAATGTTCCTCTGTTCTTGGAAGTCAAGTGGCTGGCCCACAGGTCAAATTTTCTTGTGGGTAACAGTAATAGATATTTTCTAAGAAGCAGAGATCTGATATGTATTCCCCCCTCCCCAACTTACTTTTCCTCACTAGCTTCTTGCTGAAATATGTGGTCACTGATGTGAAACAGAAAATCTGCAAGTGCATGACGCTCTCTAGCCATGTGTTTTATTATAGGCCAGGCTGATAACCCTGCCTGTTACTGTGGTTGCCTGATATTTCCCATGATAGGATCCTTCTTTGAGTTACTTCCAACCTTGCCAAACACCACAGTAATTTTCTGTGCTGGGTGTACACTTCATGGTGAATTTATATATACACACACATATATTTATGCAGAAAATAAACTGTCACTTCTAAGAAGGAATATGGATAAAAACATGGTGTTCTTCCCATGCTAAAAACATCTGCTGACCTTTTGTTTGGAAAAACATAGGTCATATCTCCACTATCTTGAAATCTGGCAGCCTTTATTAATTTGTGGCCTTTACTCAAGGATGAGCCTTTTACCATCCCTTTGAGACGCTCCCCAAACTTGCCATCATGTCAGTCTTTGGAAAAAATATGGCTCTCAAGAGCTCTGTAGGAGTATTTTAAGGCTGAGTGGGCTACAAAGACATCCTCTATCTTGTGTTCTCAGTCTTTGACCCACTGAATCATGGTGGCTTCTCTGTGACACAAGAAAGTCCCTCAGCCCCAGAACATTGCACAATTTGGGAATGAGGACGCTAGCATGAGAAGTATGAGATGGGGGAGGAAAAGCATAGGTAAACACATATATATACATATGAAATCAGGCAGTTCTTTTTCAGCTAAATTTTGAAATGAACGATGGCACTTTATGTGGAGCAGGATCCTACAGGTGATGGCAGAATCCATCTACAACACTTTACTAACTGAGCCTCTTGGAGGATGTAACAAGAGTTTCTAGTTCCTGTTCTACTGTAGGAGTCAGATACATGATGAACTTCTAACTGTTGACTGATGACAATTCTGGCATAGCAGATGCAACTCTTGGCACCTGGGAAGCTTTACAATGAAAAATAAAAGCACATATGGTGTTTAGAGCCTGATTGCTTTGCAAAGAGACTTTTACAATTGCAATTTCAGAGTTAGTGCTTAGACTCTGCCTTTTCCTCGAGGCTGTAAATTTCTTGAAGATTCTCCTTTCATGGACTTGACCCCAGGTGGTTTTTCCATCATGTACATCTTTCTGCTGCTCAGTCCTCTGTGATACAGAGCCACTGACTCCACTCTTCCACCAAAGCCACCTTCAGCGGAATACTGTAGTCTTCCATAGTGCTAGTGCTCAGAATGCGTTTCCAGTGTTGTGAATATTCCCCTGCCTCAGCAGTAGGCTGAACCAAGCTCTCAAAGGGCAATTGCCTCATTACCAGGGATTTAGCCCAGGTGTTAGCAAGACCCACCCCAAGGTCTTCCTAGTATCTGTGATGGATTTCTACCATCAGCTCAGCAAGTGCTAGAGGCTTGCTGAACGAGAAGGGCTGTTAAGAACCTGGCTAGTTGAGAGACCTTTGCTGGGGTATCGCTATGGGCCTCTGCAGGTGTTGTAAAAATGGACACTGTGGATCCTGAAATGAGAAATATGATGGCAAAATCTACAAATAATTTTGTCCTCATGGCAGGGGTTTGAATGACAAGGAGTAAATGCGCCTGGAGAGCAGAGTGACAAATGCAGAGAGGATAAAATGTAAGTAACTGCTTTTTGGGTTGGTAATCTCTTACCTGAATGACAAAACATTTTTGCTGAAAAAAACCAGCACATAATCACATAAGGAAAGGTAGAGCAAAACTAATCTAATTTTTGGCTTTTCCTTACCTTGATTATTTGACCTTGCAACTTCAAAGCTATTTCTTTAATATTCTTTAATTCTCCTAGTTTCCAAACACTGTTTTATGCTTTTTGTCATCTATTGTTCCCACTTAGTTGTTGGTTTCCTTCATCCATTGAAATATTGAAACTTCTTGGAGCAAGAATTGTTTTTTTAATTAGTGTCTAAGTGGCAACTAGCACAGTGGGCAACTGAATCTGATCCCAGACATATCATTTATGTGCCTTGTTTGGATCACTTCACATCTGCTTGTGTGATTTGTCTGGCCAAATGCATAGCTGTCTTCTGTGCAGTTAGAGACCGATTTGAAAATCAGTCAAAAGGCTAGACAGCACATCAGATATGATGGATCAAGAGTTCAAAGAACACTGTAACCCAGAATTGCTGCTGCTGAACCACTTTTGGAAAGCTGATCCCTTGCTCCATGAGAGACTGCTCCTTGTCAGAGGCTAAAGGCATAGTGCATTTGCTTACTGGGAGGGATCAGGATAACAAAAAAAAAAAAAAAGGAAAAGAGAAACCATTGTATCATGTTCTAATACTGATAGAAGGGACTTTAGGTAGTGAAAAAGAATTGCAGCACATGGAAGCTACCATCACACTTCACTGCATGTGAGATTAATTGAAGTATACAAGTAGGCCTATAGCTGAGAAAAAAAAAAACCAAACAGAAATACCTAAGAATCACAACTGTGCAGGCTTTAGTCTGACATGTGAGAACTTCATACATGTTTGTGAGAAAGAATTGTATGTTTAACAATAGGGGAACTCAAAAAATAAGGCAGAAGGAGAGAGAGAAAACCTGAGCTGCAGTCAGCTGCCAAAAGGATTTAAATTTGGTGTATGGTAGTACTATATAGTACATATATTATTTTGAGAATGTGATCTGAGACTCTTTTGGTCTCAGTTAAACAACACTGGAAATTGTGTTGGTAATGAAAGAAAGAGGAAAGACACAGTAAGGTTTACACTGGTTTACCATTGCAAGTTATGCTAGTAAGATACTGGTATGTGTTAGTACTTGCATGTGGTGCCTGCAGTGAAGGCCAGGGCAGAGAACATCAGCTGAGGAATGACTGAGTGAGTAGGATTTCAAGAAGAGGAATGAAGATGTGAGAGGTGTAGAGTTTGGGATTAAAGGGATAAGAAGCAAGATTCGTATTCACAAAGAGATGAAAAGTTTGATCCAGCTGCCACTGAAGTCAGTGGAAATGATTTTATTGACTGGTCCTTGGCCCAGTGGTGTGGAGGATAATAAACATGGTCAGTGTGGATTGCAAGGCAAATGCACAACAAAACGTAGGTGATGAACAAGAGTTGAGAATAGACCAGCAGCTTCATGAAATGTTTTGTTATTGGTATGTACTGCTGCCAAAACAAGGCAAGAATTTTATTCCTGCACTTTCCACCCAAGTGATGCTCATTCAGAGGTGGGTTTAGATGTATAGCTCTTCTAGTTACTGCTGACACACTGACTATGACTGTGTACAAGTTCTTGCAGGCTTTTTTGGCTTTCACACAGTTATGTGGTTGTGATATTTAACAGCAAGAGTGATGCACTTCAACATGAAAGGAGACTGGCATATGACTATGAAGTGGTGATGTGGATATTTTCCTCATGATTATTTAACCAAACAGGAGAACTGAAAGTGTCAAACAAGTACCAGCAATTTATCAGGAGCCAGTCATAGAAAGAAGTGTTCTCTGGATCATCAGTGTGATAATTACCACTGACATTTCCCCAAAGGGAACTGCATTTTTAATTGTTACAAATATAATCACGCTTATACAGAGAAGTGGGAACAGCATCCTTTCAAGTACCCTTCTGGAAACAGAATTGTTTAAAATTTCCATGTGGAAAAAATTTTGCGATAAGAAATTATTGGGTACACTAGAATAAATATGTCATTTCAAAGGTTAACTAAAATACCAGCTACTGTATTCCGGTTTCCAGAAAAAAAAATAAATTAATAAGGGCGTCTGGGTTAAATCCTGGCTCTACTGTAGCTGCAGCTTCCTTAGCTGGGCTGGAATTGACTGAATTTTGGTGGTGATGAGAGGAAGGGCTGTGAGGTCCTGCTGAATGAGCAGAAGCTGTCTCCAGCTCCCACCACCCCTGCTTGTGGTCACAGAGGATCTAATCATGGTGATAACCTAGGGAAGAGCTGCTTGAAAAGGAGACCAAACACCTCTTGGGGCAAAACATGACTTATCCACTCATGGTGAAAGGGCTGTGGACAACACCTCTCAGGCTGTCCCATGTAGCTAAAGGGACCACAAAAACTGGTCCTCTCCCACAGCAGCCCTAGTGTGACCAGTCACATGCAATCACTCTACAGTGTTTTTTGTCAAGAGGCAGATCAGAACAATTTTGCTATGTTTTGCCTCCCATCAGCTTCCTGTTACAAACAAAACCCCCTAATTATTATATTACCCATTTCAATCTGGCAGGTGTGTAAATTGTGGGATTTTTTCCTGACAGCATGTTCGGAGAGTGAAGGTCTTCAGTGCAGACACTAACTTAGCAGGTGATAAGGCTGGCTATCACTTAATGTCTGCTGAAATTAACTGAGCCAATAAGGAACTCACCACTACTTGCCAACTATAACATTGCCTTTATTAATTAAGGTAGCAGATTTGGCCTGGGGGTTAAGATAGGTAAGTTCTGTAGGAACACATTATGTCTTTTACTGGACCAGCTGATATTTCTAAATAGGAAAAGGAAAAAAAAAAAAAAGAAAAAAAGATTGAATTGTTATCAGGACAGCAAATCCTTCCTTCTATCAGATGAAGTAATTAAAAAAAAATAAATCTCTTACTCTCTGCTGGCACAGAATAGCAATACTGGGGAGGTGAAGGCTACTTACTCCTTCTCTACTGGTGTGTGTTCTGTTGTAAGAAGCCATCACCATCATGGGGCTGCCCAGCCCTTACGTTTCCCCTTCCACTTATTCAGGTGCTGCACCTGCCCCTGTAGCATGCAGGTCACAGACAGGCTGTTTTAAGTAAACTGTGATTTATAGAAAATTGCAGTTTTGCCATTCAGAGGTGTTGATTTAGCTAACCAAGGCTGGACATCAGCAGATAATACAATCTGATAAGTAATCTACACGATTTAGGATCTGAGCCTGCAAATTTATGAGAAAAAAAAAAGCTCAAAACTGTTCAGCTAAGAACTATTTGGTTCTACTCCTTTTTCATTAAGGACCTTGGCCCTTCTTCAATTGAAATCAATAGAAATTCAGCTCTAGGTTAAGTAGACACCACTCAGTAACACTGACAGAGCTATGCCAATTTAGCTTGGGGTGCATTTATTCTATTAGATTGCAATGTTCTCCTCCCTTTCATAGCTAAAATCAAAAGGGATGTTTTTGTCCTGTGTGGGGAAAGAAAAAAGAGAGAATAAACAGAGAAAAGTATCAAAACGAAACAAAATGTAAAAATATACTTGCTAATTGCTTCCTTAGCTGATTAAAAAGGCAGGAAATAATATATTCAGAGTTGCAAATAGCTTGGAAGATTACAGTTAATGGATTACAGAAAGATTTTTTTTAATAAGTGAACATGATATATGATTTCACATATTTTTACTCTCAGTGTGCATACAATTGGAGATTGCATGTGCAAGTAATTATTTGCTGTGTTTTTTGCATATGCACTATCTGCATGCATGCACCATCTTGGAAACTGCACACAGAGTTTAGGTGCATGTGTATATATGGCATTGTCTGAAAAAACCCAACCCAAAAAAGAACTAAAACCCAAAACCCCAACTCCCCCAAATCTCCCAAGAAACCAGTTTCTCTTTTTTTTTATGGGACTGTGGGACTTAACCTTCTTACAGATCTGGTTTAGGATGTTGGCTATGACCAGAGTCTCTTCAAAGGTTGGTTGTTCACCATCTTTTCCCCACCCATCATCTCAGTCATTGCTGTGAAGCCATTTGGAGCTTTCCAACTCCAACTGTACCTTCTGTCACCTTGTGTTTGCTGAGGGCCTGGCACCAGGCCTTGGCTTGTGCTCGCAGTAGCTGGGGTTTCCAGTCCAAGCGTTTCACAGGTCTGAGTCTTCTTAGCTGCCAAGATCAAAGATGACCAGGTGAATTTATCCTGTTATGGCCTTGTGCTTAACTATTACAGAAAAATTACAGCTTGCAAGATAGGCCTTCTAAATAAGGCCATTCTTTCAAGGGGCCCACTGAATTAAAAGATATACAGATGATGTTAAGCCTCTGCAGTAATGAACAGTACTTACATTTCACAGGCTACTAAAAGCATGGAGTACTTTTAATTACAAAAATAATTCTACAGTGTCAAAGGGTTGTTAAAATAATTATTTAAAAAATGAAGCCCTGAAAAATTTGGCAGGAGTTTGCTCACTTCAGGCTTAAAATACAAACCAAATTCATACCACCACTTTTTCCTGGATGTCTCAAGATCTTGTGTCCAGTGTGAAGCTGGAAAGCTATGAGATCATTCTCCTATGGAGAAGAAAAAAAAAAAGTGGGGGGGAAGTATTCACTAAATATGTGTTTAGTCAACCTGATGTCAGTTGATTTGACTGATCACGCTTGATGAGATTTGACACATCAGAGCAGTGTGATTCATGAGCTAAGAGAGAAGGACTTTTTAGCAATTTGTTCCCAACTTATAATGTGACATCAGCACTTCTTGAAAGCTAATCCAACATAGACTAGGCATCCCATTTTCTAAAGATCCATCTCCATTTATACTGTTCCAGCTAATATTCCTTAGTAAGCCTTTATACTTTTGTCTGCTTAAGATTAAAACATTTTTTTTTGAATTATGAACATTCATCTCTCATCAGTGAAGGTAACTGTCCCTTGGGAGGGACATGAGAGAAAGATTTGTGAGACCTAACAGATTTGTACAAGAGAATCATGACAGGTATTTCATAATGGAAAGATCCTCAGAAAGATAATTCTTTAGCATACAGATGAGTTTGCTACCTTAGCAGATGTTCACCTTTTAAATAAAAATATGCTTTTAAGAGATCCTCTGAAATGTCACAGTTATCCCCATTACTAAAAGATATCTTGATTTATACTATTTCAGTTGTTGAAACATTCCTAAGCAATAGGTTCTGAAAGCAGTACTTCACCTGCCCCGCAAGACATTTAATTAATTCCATACTTTCATTGTAGACACTGCAATTAAAATAATTCTTGACTACCTCATGGAATTTTAAACGTTTTCAAGAAATGAATTCAATACAAGATAGTATGTGTGCAGTTCTGCAACTTGGTCTCCCAGCTGTGCAATAAATTGCTGGGAGAAACAATTAGTGTAGAGTCATTTGTTAGAGAATGAACCAAAAATGTATCTAAAAATGCCAGTACTAAATGTGCTGACAATTAAGAGCAAATTACTTAACAAAGATGCCATGTGTTCATATGTTGCTTCAGCTACATGCATTTGATGTCTAACACCACATTTTTGTTCAAGACATAATTGCACATTTTGTTCAATTTTGTATCTGCACTGAAATAAGGTGATATGATGCCAACACTTTTTAGGCAGGACTCCCCAGTGACTCCAGTTATCACCATACCTTTTTCATTCCAAGGGCAAAAATATTTTTAATTAAATGTGACGCAGGCCTTACTCATTCATTTTGATTATTTTTCCCTTGCCCCCCAGAAAGTTTTATAGGGCAACAGAATGAGAAACAGAAATGACTTACTGTGGAATTGATGTTACGTGAAAAGATCTCTCAGGGGAAGCAGTAAGACTGTCATTGCCCAATCAACTGAAAACTAGACTAGACAAGGCATTTATTAACCCTTTGCAGAAGACAATCCTGGATTCGTTTGGACTTTTAGGATGACCCACAGGCTCTCAAACCCACACAGGCTACTCAGGAGAATAATTTGTGGTGAGTCATTACAAGTTTCAGTAGAAGTACGTAGACAGACACAGAAAATTTGACTTCATAGTGAACGCAAATTACTTTTTTTTTCTAACAAAGATAATTTGATAGTGTTCAAGAATAGACTTACTATTTACATTTTTCAGATGTGCTCGAGTAACCACAAACCAATCCCCCTTATATAAGATCTGACATAAAGAATGTCTAGAACTGGAATTGCTTCTTTCTTTGAAGTCTAGAGAACAGGCAGCACATTGAGAGAGGCCAGTGGCAATGTTTCACCATTCATGTTTAGCAAGATGCCCACAGACTACTAAGGACAACATATGTCCATTTAACCATATTTCAGTATAAACATGAAATCAAGATGAAATATGGAAATGTTAAGAAGAACAAAACAAAAGCACACAATTACTAGAAAGTTTATCCAAATCACAAACTGCGACCTAACTTTCCAAAAAAGCTATGCTAGAAGTATACCCTTCAAACCAAGAAAACTATTTGTACAGCAACACACATCAAAATCTGTTGCACTTCCATCGCATTGCAATAAGACTTATTTTGAGATGACTTAATTCACTCCTTCCAAATCTGTTTTGGATAAAAATAAATGAAAACTACTCTATCCTGCACATAAGACTGTTGTGAATTGATAGCACTTCACAGTTAAAAAAGCAAGGAAGAGACCTATTTTAGCACTCATAGCAAAGAAGCAACTTCTTTTGACAACCATTTTGCTATACTTGATAAGTGCCTGTGCTTTTTTTGAAGGCAAATCAGGACAATGGGCTGAGAATCTGTTAAAAAGGAAGCAGAGAAGCACACGCTTCCAGCCCTCCTGATAAATCTCTAAGGTTTATTACTTTGAGTCATGTCCAGATAAAAATATTTGTATTGTTCATACTGAATAAGTATATTGTCTATAGATCTATGTAATAATTTGTAAACATCATGCATTTATAGAGAACATCAAGAATACCTTGACCTGCTGTAATTCACTTATTCCATACTGGTAGGTCATGTTTAGATGAGATTGGTAACATAATCCATAAGAAAATTAAACCAGTTCATCACTGAATAGATAAATTTTCCCCTGCATATAGTTATACATTTCAGCTTTTAGAAGCTTTCAAAGCCTTTTGCCGTGCTGAAAGAAAAATAAGTGTTATTATCCTTACCTCCACAGAGCCTGGCCTTTCCATAAGTCTGGGCACAATGAAGAATAATGTTTTGTGGCTGTCCTTTCACTCAGATTCTCGTTCATAACAGACTTCCATTTTGGACAGTGAAACAGTAGAGTGTGGTGGAGGACTGGATAACTAAACATCCTTTATCTGTCCAAAAGGTTTTCTGGCTAAAATGTTGGCAACGGTGAAGTCAACAAAAATATCATTAACCTTAGGATCCCAGTGGCATACATTTTTTCTGTCCTCTTAATTCCCTCCAGCCCACACTGCAATCCACTTTTCTGCAAGGAAGCCATCTTATCCAAGATCTTTATTATCCATCTAATGGGGATTTCTTTGGCTTCTTGATTTCTTTCTTGCCACCGTTCCTCCTGCATCTTACTAACTTCAACAGCACCAGGCTTTCCTGCTTTTTCTCTTATTGCCCTTTCATTAACTCCTTTGAGCAGTTCTTATTTTCTAATTTCCTTGAGGATGTAAGCATGCTCAGAAACAGCACCTTTCCTGAACCTTCAGCTGTAATTGTGTGGATGATCTCTGACTCCAGAAGTTCCCCGTCTCCAAGTTCACCTCCCTCTCATGTCAGCTCCATGTCTTTAAATGGTTGTTCTAAAAGATTTCTTTCTTACTGATAGTTCCTAAAGCTACCTGTTTTTCTCCCTCTCTTGTCCTAGTTTTTTTTTTTTTGCTTTTCTCTGTTCTTTTTAAAATATTGCAGTGAAAGGTATTACCTTCTTCTGGTAATTTGCAGTGGACAAATCTTTCCTTATGTTGCCCATTGTCTTCCTTTTGTTACCCAAGTCAGCTTCAAACACCTCATTCTTGTTTAGAGATCTCCTATCCACATCTTTAGTCGCACTTCATCTCACACTCTTCTTGATTTCTTCCATTCCAGTAGCAGAGAAGGACCTTACCAAGACTTCTTTATCTTTCTCTTTTTGGGAACACAAGCATTCTGACACGTTTTCCAGCCCAGGGAACACCTTCCTCTTCCTGCTGCCAGACTCTTAATTCTCTCTTCTCATTCAAATCCTTTTTGTTTTTTTAAAGGATCATTTATTTCTATGGGTCAGCAGTCCACAAATTATGTCTTCCATGGGCAACTGTCCTAGAATTTTTTGTCTGTCTATATTTTATTACATTTTTAAAACAGTGCTATAATGCTTTTAACAATGGCAAAGTTCTGTTCCGTCTCATTATCAGGGCAATGCAGTGGGTCCTATTTAAATATAAAATGCCATTATATTAATGCACATGTTAAAATAAAAGCATTTTGGCAAGGCTGTGTTCAAATCTGATCCAAATTTACCATTCACATTTTTTTCCATTTAAAAACATTTTTCTGTGGTGGCTGGCCAATAAACATTTTCTCCAGTCAAAAGTTGTTTAAGCTTACGTCTCCTCAGTTTATTAAAGAAAATATTAAGAGCTGTTTTGATTGTGATCTATAAATGGATAGAGGTATTTTAGTAGAAGTGAGTTCTTAAGATTATCAAACATGGTGATACTCAACATCTAGAAGCTGGGATATACAAAATAAGGTTGGAAGTAAAATTCAGTCTTTTAAGAGTGAGACTAATTAGCCTTTGGAATAACTTTAATAAGATCGCACTGAACTCTTCTTTATTTTTACTTTTTGAATCAATCAAGATTTCAGACAGAATTTCTGAGTTTAACATGGTATTTCTAGCTTAGTTTCCACAGTTGACCATCAGACAAGATTACTGTTGTCCTTGAAGTCTATGGTGAAGGCCTTGCCCCATTCAAGTAAATGAAAAAACATTCTTGATTTCAGTGGGATTAAGAGTTTAACCTGGTATGTGTATGAAAAATAGGGTTAGCCATGGACAGACAACTAAACCTCCCTCCCTCCCTCTCCCCTGGGTCCTTGTGGGCCTGTGGTGGATCCCACATGCCAAAGTATCTTAAAGCAGCCTCTAGCCAACAACAATTTCACATGTTTCTCACTGGCACTGGTTTATCAAGTGACATGATGGGTTTAAATGTTTTCAGCTGCACACCCTCTTTTCTTGCCTTGCAGAAAAGGAACAGGTTTTGATCCATGCTTTAAGATAAGCAAGTATTTTGCAGACTTGAAATAAAACATATGACACTTTCGGTTGGTTAACAAGGTGGTTGTTTTGTTGTTGATGAAGGAGAGGAGAGAATATTTTTATTTTGTTTGTCAGGTTACATTTCCTGAAGGGTTACATCATATGAAAGGAACCTTTCAACCCTTCATGCTGCAGCAGAATTTAACGCAATGTGTTTCTTCCCATGAGGCCAGAAACATATTTCTGAGTGCAATAACCCAGGCTACTGCCTGCCAACTCTGAAAACTAAAATTCTCTATATAGCAGCTCAGGCTTTTTGTGACAATCTCACGTTGAAGTGTTCACTTCAAGATGTGCTTGTTTTTCACCACATTACTGAGCAGTTGAGAGTCTGACCTCTCTGCTGGTGCCTACCAAATTCCAAGTAGGTTGGATATTGGGAGTACCTATCTCCAAATCCTGAAGAGCACTAAGATAGAGATATTTTTATTTTAGACACTAAAACACCTCTGAGGACCTGGGCCTTTGGTTCTGGGAACAAGGTTGGAAAGACTGTCCAATTTCTTGTACCTCTCTTTGAACAGTGACAAGACGGCAGCATCATTGACTATTATCATTAGAAAGAAAAGTAGACAATGAATGCTCTACTGAGAAATGTATTTGAATTATTTTAATAAATTATGCAGGGTGTTTTAATGTAGGTGATCATCTGGCAAAGGTCAGGTTGAGCCCATCACTCATTTCACTTGTGACCTGTCAGGCACATTAAAATACAAACATCTACTAGTAAGAAGCTAATGCCTTAGACTAAAGCATCTCCTCACCTTCCTGCTACTCTGAAGTTCCCAAATGAAATACCAGGTCATTTCCAATAATGACCACACAATCAAACGATCAAGTATAATTAAAACAAGAGATTAATCATTTTTGCCTGCGTCTGCACTCCTGCTTAAACATTGTCCACATGCCACTATGTAATTAAGCACCCCTAACTGCCAAACTCTCTTTCTGAATCCAGCATTTCTTGCTTTATCTCTCCCTCTCACCCATCCTGACTTGCATGTTAATGTCAGATTGGGAAATGGCAGAGAACCAGGGGCTGCTCCCACAGAAGCCAATGGCAAAACTCCCACTGGCTCCAAAGCTTAATTCCGCCATGTGTACATGTTTACCTGCTCATGGCTTCATATATAAAAAAATAAATATTTTTCCAAAAAACTTAATTATACCTAATTTAAAGAAAAAAAAACTCCATGAGACAGTCTTTGTTGCATATCAGCGCATGCTTTCCTGTTTAAAAGATTAAGATCCATTAACCCTCAAACTGTCAAACCTCATCCAGAATATCAGTGACTAACACTAAAGCTGGCTTATAAAGTGTAGGAGGACAGATAAACTGTCTTTTCCCCTGGGTTCTCTCTTTTTCTTTCCCTTTCCTTTTCAAATGACCCTTCCCAAATAATAGAACAGTGTTTTATGTTTTAAATGTACCATATGGCATGACGTGAGTGCAGTTTAATTACATATTAGCATATTCTTACAACAAGGGTTGGCTGTTTAAAGCAGCTTGACAAAACATGAATTAAAATATTTGCATGAACAATTTTGGAGTAAATCTGTCTTTGTTATCATGAACATTTTTAAAAATTGTGTCTATGTGATGATCCTACTAAACTTTCACAGCAGAATACTGTTAAACAGCAAGAAAAACTAGATCATCTCTTTTCTAGTTGAGATTTTAACTGTTACATTAAGGACCACTGAAATATGTGAATGACAGCAACTCACATCTCCCTATGATTACCTGATTTTCATTCTTTCTTCAAATTTTGAGGTAAAAAAAAAGGTAAAACTAATGATAAGTCAATATTCCTTTAAATTACAGAGTAGTGAAATTTGCTGGTCAAGATTTACCCTGCTTTCTGTCTCATTAAGAATGTTTCTTTACTGATACATTTAACCATCCTTGTGCTGTCCTCAGCACTTGTGGATGATCAATGGCATCATTTGGTGTCTTAAGAAGAAGGAAGCAATTAGCTGCAAATTTATATGAAAGATTTCTCTGAACATGAACCCTCTCCTACACTCTGCCTTCTCTCCTATTATTTCCTCTACTGTTGCCGAAGCATCACATTTTAAAATATCTTTTAAACAAAACAAACAAAGAAAAACGTATGCAGACTATCTATACATTGTCTGCTGCCCTTGGATGGTGGCATGAACTTACTTCTGTTGGGCCACTGAAAAACAGTTTTGGTGCATTTTTGCAAATACATATCCATGAGTTTCATGGAATTACTTCTGTGGGTAATCACTCACACGAGTAATTGTTTGAAGGCTCAAACCCAACATTTGTTAAGTGGTCTGGATCTTTCCTGTACTGCCATTTCAACTCCCCAGTGCACAATGAATTTGGGGCATTCTCCAAACGTGCTCTTGAAAGCCTTTATCAGTTACATTTTCCTCACAGTTTGTCTTGAATTGTTTTTATTTTACTTCCCATGGGTAAAATTCTTGGCTCTCTATGGTCTGGATAAAGCCTCTATACCCCTGAAGCCTATAGAAGCAGGATTATGTGGAATTCTTATGGTGCATTGGCCGGGTGCTGGCTCCTTGCGCATGGATGAATGGCATCCATGTCAAATCGTTAGTCTCACCAGAATGCTCTCTAAAGTGATAAAGACGACTCGTGTTTCATGGAGATCGGTGGGCCAACAACATCTGATCAGACTTTTCCCATCATATGTTCCAGCCACTCTTGGACTGAACGTTATCTTTGGAGAATTAAAAAAAAAAAATAATAAAAGGACCATTCAAGAGTTTGTCAGTAAAATGTATATCTAATCAAATTTGTGGGATAATTTTCATTTTAAGCCTGATTTTAGCCTTGGCTAATTTTCTGTAAGCAAAATAAAAGCTACTTTTTTGCATGAGACTTACAAAAATAATACACTTTCCACTGGTAAGCTGTGTGGGAAGAGGAGCACTGCTACTGGAAGGAGTCATGAGGTCAGGAATAACCAGCCATTGTAGCATGACCTCTTTGATAGGTGATCTTGGTCATAGTTACAAACTTTGCCATTTAAAATATGTTCTTTCTCTTGATCCTCCATATGACTAGTACAGTGCATTTGTTCTTTCCAAACCAAGATGCAAGTAACTACTCTCTAAGCGCAGAAGTCTTTTTGAGAGCAATCTTCTCTTCTTTCCCTTTGTGCTTGGGGGTATTGTTCTTCCACATGGCCCCTTCGTGATGTGCTGGGCAGGGTAAAAGTGGCTTCTCAGGCAGAGATGGAGCTGATTTGAAACCAGAGGGCTCAGCCTGTGCTGGCAGAGAAAGAGGAGAAGGAGGCAGAACCTGACTGCGGGCTGAGAGGTCATGAGGGTAAAGCTTGTAGTCATTGCGGCAGAGGTACTGTGGTCTCAGTCTCACTCCTTGTCCCCTGGAGCAGCAGTCACCCCAGGCTTGGGCATTAACTATAGACGATGGGGTTGTTGCATTGGCCTCTGCTCTTTGCTGTCCTGCTTGCTTTCCTGAAGTTTATACCCACTCAGCTGAAAAATCACTCATAAACAGGGCAAGAAAAATTCTCCTTTTACTTGTTTTCCCTTTGGTAGGATGAACTCGTTGCTTGCTTGCTCCCTCAGAGGACAGCAGCATGTGAAGGATGAGAGGGTGGGGAGAGGATGCTATTTCCTGCTGCCCTCTGAGGCAGAGGAGTGCACTGCCAGAGGGGACCATATGGCAATGAGACAAAATGGGCGAAACTTTCTGGGAGACCTTGCGAAAGAACTGCAGGCTTTGGGTTGGATTAGGAACAGAGCTACAAGGGTGGTAGCAGCAAATAATATAGAAAAAAATTTATGGAAAGAACTGTTTGAGGGGCAAAGAAACAAAGATAAGCAACAACAGAGAGGGAGAGTGACTGCAAATAATGGGAGAAAAGAAAGAAAAAGTGCAGGGAGTTGAAAAAGGGAAAGCTATCTTTGGATTTCTGTTCTCATATGGGTTTAAGAACAGAGCTATTTCTTTGCAGGTACCTGTGCAGACAGTCAGTGATGCCAGCCTCCATCCTCATCCTCTAGCACACCAGCATGGCATTATCAAGGCGGCCTATTCCTTTGGGAGTTCGCCATCAAAATTACTGGGATCTCTGGGCAAACAGGTACATTCCCTTTCTTCCTTCCTGATAGAGAAGAGGAAGCTATTTAATAGACTTGGCTTCTTCAGGTAAGCCTAAGAATCATAGTTATCAACCAATCTCATCACTATTAGTTCTGTTAAATAAACTTTTACATCAGGACAACTTTGCAAACACACTGTGGCATGGTCTAAGTTTAATGTAAGGTTTCAGTTTTGCAGTGTATTTCTGAGACTTTTTCTTAAGACAGCAGAAAACTCACAAAGTCCATTTTTACTGAAAGACATTAGAGGCATCTAAATCTGAACCAGAAAATATGATTCAGAACTGAGCCAGTACCAGTTGATTCATATTGGAAAGTTTGCAAGTGAAATGTCTCAGCTCCCTGAGACACAGCTGAAACTGTGCTTGAAGTTTTGGCTTTGACCAGTCTCTCTCCAAATGGCTCTTTTGGTGATGCAAGTTATTTAGGGAGTTCAGAGGCAATGATACTGAGTTATGGACCGTATTTATAACTTCTGAGCTCTCAAATCAAGCCATAAATGTACATTCCATAATTCCCAGACAAAAATAAACAGAGCCTGCTATTTCTAATCCGTTCCTCCTTTCCCCTGGTGCTGATTAGATTGCATATCCTGAAGGGGATGAATTCAGGCTCTTCTGAAGTTATTTCTTAGAGGTTCTTTTGTGATTTAACATGAATGTTTTGTAGATTTGAAAGATATATGGCACAGCTGTTCTTTCTGCATATGACAAATTTTGTCTAAGCTGTTCTGAAGGAAAAAAATCAGCTCACAGTTATTCATTTGCCATGGGATGCTGTGTCCTTCCTAAAGCCTGAAGAACATCTTCTCATTCCAGAGTCTCAGATAGGGGATGATTTTGACCATCACTTATCTGACACTAATTCCTTGTTTAGAATACTGAGGGCTGGTATGTTTTTTATCTTCTCTCTTAAAAAAGGAAAGACATTTCCTGGGCCAAAATGAAATATCTTGCAATCAATTCTGATAAGCTTGGAGTAACTAAATAAATTTCAAGACTTTACAAGTAATTCAAGTATCAGTGTTTCAAATAACATACCGTGTAAGAATTTCTTTCCGCAAAAATAAATTCCCCATGTGACTTAGCTGAACCCATGTACTGGCAACTGTCCATATTCTCCTCTTCGATGTTCCATTTGTGCTTCAAAACCAAGAGGCTAACACCAAGCTCTCTGGCTTTAGCTTTGTACTGCTCTCAGCCTATTCACATGTAAAACAGCACCCCACTGCCTAATCCTTAATGAGCAATGAAATCCGGAGTAGCCATTTCAGGTTTGATCTTTACCTTGGTAAGGCTGTGGGTGGTGCCTCCATAGCTTCCTTCCTCCCAGCAGACCATTGCTAAAAGATATTAGTGACTAGAGAGATTCTATAAAGGCCAGTGCTTCCAGCAATCTGAAGATAAACCAGTGCTCCTTTGCTATCTGTGATCTGCTTGACTCATAGAAAGCATAGGCATTTTAGCTTTTGCTGTTGGGAACCCATATATGCCAGACTGATTGACAAAAGCATGTCACAGCATCAAATTCCATTAAACAATATCTGGATTCAAGTCATTGAATACATTATCAGAGTGACAAAGGCCTCAAGCTAATATGTTATGTATACAAAGGTGTCCATCTCTGCTTATTCCACACTTTCTACCCGATTAGACCTTCAGGGCCAAAAAATGTTAGCATTTAAAAACATGCATTGATAACACAAGAGCATTATGTTTGTTCTATAATCACCCAAAACCTGATAATTGCAAGCCCAGGAAACTCATGGTTAAATCATGCTTCAGAGCAATGCAAACACATGAAGATGTGGAAATACAGGTCTAAATAACAACAGCTCTGCCCTTTCCTACCAGTAACATGATGGAATAAAGAAAGTTAGGAGGAAGACAGATTTGTGTTTTCAGTCCCAGATCAATTAAAGTGATTTGTGGTGACTTTTTTCAGACACCTCTGTCTTCTTAGAAGGAGCAGAATGGCAGGTTTTGGTATTTACAGCATACATTCACAAGAATTACATGAAAAGTTAACCTGGTGCTATTGTCCCTTCTCCAATCCTAACAGTTAGCTCAAGTAATCATTTGTAAGAATGAGTTTCCTTCAAACGTAGCCTGTTCTGATGATTTGTATTAATTTGAACTGTCGTGGAAGTTTAAATTATCTGCACTATTTTACTGTTATGAGCTTTGAAACTAAAAATACCCTACAAGTATTCCAGCATTTACTGATTTATTTCACTGTTAATTAGCAACTGATTAAGAGATCTTCTTGAAAATTATAACAAAATCATCCCATTTCTACTGTTATAGTATTGCAAAAGGAGAAAGGCTGACATTTGAGCTTCATCATGAAGAGAAGGGGGTGGATTCTTTCTGGAATGATACAGCCCCATTTTACCTTACTGAAAGTAAGTAGCTACTCCAGATTCTTTGTTCTTCACCTGTGATGATATTTCTCATTCTCCTGGGCTCTGCTGTATACCACGGAAATTCCCCTTCCTCTCAGAGTGAACTTTTCTTTTTTTCTTTTTGATTTTTTTAAATTATTTTTTGAGACAGTAAGCTCAAAGCAAAGCAAGCTGCAAGTATCACACCGGTATTTTGGTAAAATCTATACTGTGATGATAGTCTGTAGCATTCCTTTCCTGATGTCTCCAGAAGCACCTATATTATTAAAAGGCAACTGTTTGAAAGAGAAGGATATCTGAGCAGGGAAACAAAGAGGAGTTGTCTCCATACTGCCTTCCCTCAGCAGCACAGAGGGACACAGCTCCCATGAGCTCTCACGAGTTCTACACTCCCTTGTGTTCAGTGAAAGCAAAGTGACAGAGAAAGGGAGTCTGAGGTTTTGGCCAAACCTCGGGAAACATTTTCACTGTGAGGGTGACTGAGCAATGGCACAGCTTGCCCATGGAGGCTGTGGCACCCCCCTCCTTGGAGATATTTAAAAGCCATGGTCCTGGGCAACTGGCTGTAGGTGGTTATGCTTAAGCGGAGGGGTTGGACTGGATGAACTCCAGAAACCCCTTCCAACCTCAGCTGTTCTCTGAGAAGATTTTGGCATAGGTGTACTTGTTTTGCTCAGGTCTAATTTAAGTTTTCCTTCCTGCCTTAGCAAATCACCTTAATTTTGAGGACAACCAATCATTTTAACCTGAAAGTTATCCACTAAATTGGATATTAAATCTTTTTATTGTTAAAATGATCAACATCAAAATTAGAGAATAAATATGAAGTTATGGCAAATGTCTTTTAGAGAGTGTGGATACATGGGACCTTAAATTTTTTTACACAAGCAATTTTTTTGTCTTCCATCTATGAGTTCTGCTGGGTTAATGCTCATGGACTGAGATGGAATCATGCATATCATTCACATCAGCGTAGGTGCTGGCAACAAGATCCACTCCAATAAATCCCCTGAATGCCTTTTATGTCTCTGTTCAAAAAGAGTCACTATAGTGTTACAAGCACTGACCTCAAAGAAAATCTGATTCTGGACCTTAGGTCAGCTTTTCTGGTAAGTAAATTAAGAAAACACATACCCAAAGAAAAATTATAATAATTTACATGGGACAAGAACACAAAAAGCTCTGGGCTATGTATATACCAAGGGACTTGATTTCAGCTGGTCTTAGCTTGTTCCAGCAGTTCTTCCATGTGTTTTACTTATTGCACTCTAATTGACCTAGCCAAATGCTGAAAGAACAGTTCACACAGCTCAAAATTAGTCTTGTTCTTTCTTCTTCACAAGCCAGAGGATGAACAGAATAATTGTAGAGGCTTAATCCTGTGGAACTGTACTCCATTAGATTCCAGCGTTAGCAAATAGCTGGGAAAAATTCCCATACTGACATGTGAATAGTGCAGAAGCATGAGTTTTATTAATTCAATCTAATTACATTATTCATCCCTTATCTATGCAGTAAGTCAAAATCACTGTTATGCTCCACAAAGACAAGAGTCTTAATAAAATCCGAATATTAGAGGTGTTGTTTGACAAGTTGCAGCTTACGACAGAAAATGGTTTCCTTTCCTTGAAAAGAATGTCATTATGATCGTGTTCACTGATGATTAATTGTAATTATTGTGTTTTGTTACACTTAATTCCCTCTAGACAGGCTCCTTGGATTTCTGCTGTGTATGTGTCTGTGTGAATGTAATTTTTACTGGACGTCTCACTCAAATATGAACGATGAAAACCTTGTATGGATCTGTTTGGAAATGGTAGCCAGCTTTGTTGAAATGCAGAACATCACCCAGCTGGCATAGTGAAAGCAAATGACACTCAAGCGTCAGAGTCTTTGCGAGTCTGCCTGAAAACCATTTCCTTTACATTTTTTAATGCTTCACAGCATTGCCTCTAATCGTAACTAACGCTTACTTTGTGCCTAATGGTGCAAATATCATGTATGATGGCATTTTATCTGAGGTGGCATAAAAACAGTGCAAGAAATCATTAGAGAAAATGTTAAGCAAATGTGAAAAATCAGCAAAGTTTAAAATGAGATGTTCTCTCTTGATTTCATACATTCCTGGCATAATAATACTGTAGCATATCATTATCATTAGTTGTGCTGCTTGAATTAAGGTTATATAAACCAGTTGGGTATACCCCTGTGTTAGAAGGAGTTCTTGGCGGTCTGAGTCCACCACAGCTGTCTTAGCTGCACTTTTATAAGAAGCCTTGGAGTGAAAGACAATATATCTAACCACCAGTTTGACCCTTTCTTCATTTTGGCTATGGGTTTGCTAAATAAAAAAATGGAGAAAAAACTTGCATTTCCACATCTCTCCAAACAGAAACGGTAAGAAATACACAAGTAGCAAGAGATGATTCAGAGGCTTCTTGTAGAGCTGAAACCCAGTTTTAAGCACTGTCCCAAGTAGCTGGGGGTGTTGTAATCAAAAATAGCAGTTCTAGTTGGGAAAGGACATATTTAGTCATGACGACTTTTCAGTTTTGTTTTGTTTTTTTTTTTTTTTCTTCCTAATTTCAAATAGTGCTGAGCTCTCACTTGAAATCAATATAGTCTCAGGGAGCAACCGGCAGGAGTGTGGCTTTGTGCATCTATTTTTGCCTTTGTAATCCCTTTTTTCCTCTCTACTCTTTCCTCTTCTGTCCCCTCAATATAATTAGGAATTTGTGCTTGCGTCCATAATGCTGTTTCATTCTATTCAGCCATTCCATAAAGTAGGCATAGATAGATGAGCTACTTTGAATACAGAGCAAAATTTCCTGTCTTTTGACAACAATCCATATCCCATCCTCATATAAATATATAATTTAATCTTGCTTGTTATATAGAAATTTAGTTCAGGTCTGAAGGTAGAAAGGTACATATTACTAGGAGAAAACAAAAAACTCCATCCTAATACATCAAATGGTACTGTGCTTTTAAATCACAGGTGCTGTCTGCATTGTCTACACATCACAAAATCTCTCTTCTGAGGATGGACACTGATTTCCACTCAGATAAAAATGTATAGGACCCACCCAGGATATGGCTGTTTCCTATCACTCTTCAACATACAGAGACTGGGCATGTGCATATGGGCATGTCACGTGCACTTAGAGAACGTCACTTGAGATAATTCTAACTTTGGTGCAGGATCTCTGAAAGAACACTGCACTATTGTGTTTCAAAACAGTCTGCTCGCATTTCAGTGCATCTGCTGCACTTACTGAACCTGCTGGCCTAAGCAAAACCAAATGGTAAGATGCTGATAGTGGTCTCTCAGAATCAGATCAACAAGACAGCTGTAACGATTACCCTGACAAGCCTTGTAGTTACAGCGTAAACACACACGCAGCACAAATATTCAGGAGGCAAACATCAACGTCACTCATTTGATGTTTGGGCGTACCAATATATTCCTAATTCTTCATTTCAGTTTCACAGCATTGGACTACATGGCAGAGAGAGATCTGAAGTAAACTGAGTCATGCCTTCTGACGGAGGCATCCTTGAAATGCAAGCTGTGGTTTAAAGTGGCAGCTGTAGTCTATGTGAGGCAAGAGGATGTTTGAAAGAAGCAGAACCCTGTTAAAAAACTATTTGCTTCACAGGGAAATTTTACATCAAACAACAAAGCCATATTCTTTTTTTGTGGTAACAATATCTATTACAAAGTTTTCAGAGTTGAGAGTGGTGAAGAGCAAGGAGATGTAGAGGAAACAGAACCTTCAAATACCTTTCCTTCCTGCACACTTTCTGCTGAACTGAATTTTAGTTTTATGTAGAAAATACATAATGCCATATCTATATTCTGTTATATTCCCAGGCACTCTCTCAAAAGAAAAACCAACAGCATAATGCAAATTTTTATGGACCTAAGTGATATGTGCTCAGAATAGTGATTGGCCCCCTGTGGTATAGGGAAAAAATGAAAATCTTTGCTAATTAGACACCTTTATAATAAGGAAATTTAATGGCTACTGTTATGCAATCAAGAATGAGAATCTCTTCCATTACAAAGAGCTATTCTTCACTACTATGCCAGAGCAGCCACTGATTTTATTTTCAGATCAATAGTTTGTATGTTGAGTTAATAAATGTGAAATGTTAATGCAGTATCAAACAGTAATTTAGGCCTCTGGGTCCTAGTAACATCCCTTCTAATCAGCACACTCTGCAGTGATATATAGGGCTATCTATAGGGACAGATGAATCATACAGTACAGAGAGCTGCTGTTACCTCTCGTAATGATTCCATGCTGGACAGGCTCCTCCAAAGACAAGCTGACCATACATGCTTTTTTATCGTGTTTGTCTAATAAAATCTGTATAATTGTGAAACTTGTTTTCTCAAGAGATATAACGCATATTTATTCTCTGTCTCAGGCCAGTTGAGCTAATAATGATTGCAATCAATAAGAAAGTCTTTCATCAGTATAGTTTTCTAATAGACATTTTAAGGGTCTCTAGCTATCAGATGAAACTACTTACATCTTGTGGTTAATTTACCAGAGACTTCTTGTAAAAATTACTTAGAGCAGCTAACACTTATTTTCATTTGAAGCTTGTGAAAACCTGCAAGATCAAGGGAAAGAAAAAATTTTTCTCTCTGCATTAGAATGGTAACTAGCAGGTTCAGTTTTCAAAGGTCCCTCTTCACAGCCTCTGAAGTTACACAAGGAATGGTTGCATGCCAGCTTTCACATGCAACTCAACTCAAAAACATGAGTTTTACACAGGCCAAAAATTTTCCTATGAAAGCCAAACATGCAATATTGCATTAAAAGTTAAGAGAACACATTTTAAAATTTGCCCCTAATTATCTAGTGTGCTGTGCTGGCGAATAGATTCATTGCCAAGGTATATTTATGGGACACATGAAAGTCATTGTTGTTCTCTTTTTGTTCCTCTTGCCTGCTTTAGTCATTCGGACTCTCTAACATGTTCCATATGCAAGCAAAGATGGCAGCAGAAGGCCTCGATGCGAGGCTGTGTGAGTGCTTGTTGCTCTTCTTGACAACCAGATCCCTTCTCAAGGCTTCATTGCGATCAACAAACTCTTTGGCTACGTGAAGGCCAGGTTAGCAAAGTGTATTCTAGATTGAACAAGCCAAAGTAACCATTTTGTGGTGTCTCGAGGCTGCCAGCTTTCCTGACTATACCATGATTCCTGTAATGTTTTATTTTTTATTTGAAGCCCCAGGTCCTAGGACAAAGAGGATTCTGGCTTTTCTTCAAAGAAAATGAGTTTCCAGTCCTCTTTGTGATGGAAAACTTGAAATTGGAACTGAAAGAATAACACGGAAGGTGGAGCTTTTAGTTTTTAAATACTCAGATTTCTAAACAAATCTCCTTAATGTGTAACTCCTGATTTCAGAATTAGATGTGATAATGATACCGCAAGTTCTACCAAGCACACTATTTCTGTTACCCTGCTGTTGTTATTTTTATGAATAATGGTGGTTCTAACTCTATGGTTATTTTAAAGTGATGCTTGAAGGTCAGCCAAACTGAGGTTTGTTCACATTAAATTTTGTTGAAACGGCAAATACTGATCTGTCTCAAATGTATTACAAGCATATTGTGTAGGATTTCTCATGTAAAAACCTATGTCATTTTTTACAGAAAGATGAAAGTTAAAACTGTTAATTAACAGAACTGAAGGTGAAGACATTATACCTACATGCGTTGCTGCTCAATGTTTTTGCCCTTGCCATATGGGAAAAAAGGTAAAAAACATCTTACAACCTTCACGCAGAGGACTTGTCTTTGCAGAACTAGAGTCACCTTAAAACCATTTGGCCCATTTCCATTCAAATACTAAGCATGTGTTTGAGATTCAGTGGGATGGCATGAATTTTGCTATGCACAGGATAGTGTGCGATAGCTAAATTAGCATGGAAAGAAGTTCACACTAAAAAGTTTTGTTGATCTGGGACTTTACATTTTAAATATGAACAGGTAGGTATCCCACTGTAGTATAGTCCAAGTTAGATGAAAACAGAATTGTTCTGGATATTTGCCATTTTTTTCCTACACCTGTGTAGCAGGCAAAACAGTGAGATCTCCTATGTTAAATACAGGGAATATAAAGCATGTGTATCTTCACATCAGTAAAGATAGCACATGGAGACAGATCATTTCAGATAAATGAAAATAAACTAGATTCTAATTACCAAGCAGCAGTGCAAATTCAGCATCAGCTTTCTAAATGAATACAATTCTAGTGTTGCTATCAAAGTGGTCTGCAGTTTGCCAGTGAGTTTCCTTATGCAGAGATTGTCAGGACCTTGCAACAGCCACAATGGAAGATTGAGTCCGTGGTGTAACTTTCCCATCTGATTGCTGCTATGAGTAGTCATGTATTATCCAAAAAAGGTCTTCACGACTTTATGGCAAATGTGAGAAAAATTACCTTTCGGTTTAGGAGTCCAGGAGGAATCCAGCCATTGCAATAGTCATTTAGAATGCCAACATAATATATATGCTAGCATATACCTTGTTGTCATGTTAAAATATAAAATAATAAAAAATTTTTTTAAAAGACAGGAAAGAAATCAGTAATAAGACTTCTGGTCAGCTATTAAAAAGCTAAAAAAAAAAAACTATTACAAATTATCCATGGAGATCTGAGGCAAGTACTGCCTCTGAGCTTGGTTGTCCAAGCAAAATGAATCCTCACACAAAGCAATGATTCTTGGTTACTTACGCACTTAAAAATAACCCAAATCTCCAGCAGAGCTGTACAGGAAATTATTCTAGTATGTGGTACCTTACACTACACCAATAGCCTCTTTGTAGATACTCTTCCTTCCACCCTTTAGACTGATACTGGAACGTCTTTTGCATACCTAACAACCTGTGAAATGTGAATCCTGGGTGAGACTTTGCCACTTAGCTTAACTTTCCCCCCAGAAGCCTTCAAATTTACTGGCTTCTCACTGCTGACATATGGATATAGACAACTTAGGCTCTTATTTGAGGTTGTCTACATTTTGTTGTGTGTGAGAAAGATACCTGAATGCAAGTAAGATGCTGGTTAGATGGATTCCAGTCCAGAATGTTTTTACTGCTTTTACATAAAGACCTAGGTAGTGACAGAGCACACCATTGCTAAATATAAATTAATTGCTGATGTATAATTAGAAGAGTAATTGAAGAAAGTGATTTATTATTTATGAATTATGGCATTTTAATTATACCTAGACAACTCCTAATAGTTCCTTTGAAAGCTTGTGCACTTTACAGATATGGAACTAAGAACTGAAAATGCCTTTCTATCATAGGCCCTTCTGTTTAATAATTTAAAATACTGGCAGAGTTTTTCATGGCAATAACCTGCATTAGATTTTGCAATGTCTGCATTCAGTTAGGAACTCCTTGGACCTTGCTTGCATCTCCTGTGAGAACAAGACATTTTTAATTTTAGCACTAATTTATATTATGTTAATTTTAATATACTTAAATATAATATATATTATATGCAACACTTAGCATCATGTTGGGTATAAATAAGCTTACTACCTGGCAATTACTCCTGAGTACCTGTTATACCACCTTCTGTAAAAAATATTCCTTAAAAAGAATATTTTATTAAAAATATCACGAAGGTGTCATTAGACTTGCAGAATGAAGCTCACTTGTACAATGATTGATAAAAGGTGTGGGTCACTTTCCAGACTACTCTGAAATAACAGCAGTCTTACAGATCAGTCCTCAGAAAACATTAGCCAGTTTTTTGGACTGGAAGGGACTGGCTGCTAAGGAGCTATCACTT
>VXBJ01007137.1:2147093-2197135 GCA_013400055.1 Nycticryphes semicollaris
CTTTCCTTTCTAGCAGCCACATAAGAATCTAGCCTTAAGTTACCACTCTAGGTTAGGTCTTCCTAATGATGGAGCTTTTCACACAGACTTAAGCCTATATGAACACTCACAATTAGAATGGCTTTTAATGTTACCTGGAACATGAACAGAGTAAACAAAACTGGTGCAACAATACTGTGTGATTATCTTTGCATTCTGAGAGAGAATAATTATATCATTTTTTAAGAACTGTTTTTAAAAGTGCGTATCTATGCTAATTCCTTTTAATGTGGACAAGAATACACCAGACCACTGGTGGGGTTTTTTTTTGGCTCTCGTTTAAAGTTTGTTAGAAGAATCCTTTTCCTTGTGAGGCCACAGATATAATCTAACCACTACAAAATGAAAATGATGCCATAAGTTTGTTTATAATTAAAATGAAATATTTTTAGTAATCACATGTAGCTCTGTCTTAGGAGTGCCAACTTTCCCGTACAATTCAACAGCATTATGAACTATAAAAAGGTTTAGATAAAAGCCACAGAAATCTATCTAAATCATCCTGAATTAATTAATCTTTTGGGTCCTCAAAATCTGAGGAGTGCCCAAGTACTACAGGAGCTGGGAGCTCCTCCTACACCGGGGGAATTGGCAGAACATCTTCAGAGCTGCCTATGTCCTTCCTCCTCCCCTGTGCTGGTCTGGGTATGTTCCAGGTGCAGCAATAGCCAAGTCTGTAAGACCTTCATCTCCTTGTCTGGCAAATATTTCTCGACAGTGCCATGCTTCTTGCAGAATTTAAGCAAAATTCAGTGTAATCTCCAGAATTCTTTATACTGAATAAGGATGTCAGAATTTGCCCTGCTAAGTATTCAATTAGACCTTGCAGTGCCACTGGTTGTAATCTCTTTCGCTTTTTTAAAGCTTCTAAAGCAATGCTACCAGTCTTCAAATATGTAAAAGGCAGTTCAGACAGATAGGAAATAAGCTTTTCTGTGTCCCTTGGGGATAGAACAGGGAGTGTTTGGTTTAAATTGCAGCAAAGGAAGTTTAGACTACACATCAAGAAAAAGCACTATAGATGGCTAACAGTACAGATAGTGAGGAACAGCTGCTGGTCACGTAGGAAACTTGCAGAAACGTAATTTCTGGAGGTTTCTTAAAGTCAGGAGAAGAACTAGACAATTTTCAGAGTTAATTTTAACCCAGTTTCTGATAATTTCTAAGATTCTCTTCCCTGTTCAGAAGTTTACACTACTTCTGTTCGTTTGTTTTTGTGTTTTGTTCCAGGTGGTGAAACAGTTTCTAATTTACTTAATCTTATTCCAGATTTGAGTTCTTCAGTGTGAGTATTTCAGGTACCGCATTTTCTTTTCTACCCATTCAAATTGTACCAATCATCACAAACTGGATATCAATATTTACTTTCTTAAATCACTGTATTTGTTACTGAATAACCATACTTACAACAAAGGATTACAATAAAAATCTCATCATTATTGCAGTGCCACAAATGGATGCCAGAGGAAACCAGGCTGAATAAAGAAGTCTGACAAAAATCCTTTGACTCAGCCAACATGAATTCATAATTCCATAATTGCAGACAAAACACTTCAACTGCAGACCAAGCCAACAAGTGAATGAACATTTGCTATGTTCTTACAGATATATCTGGTGGATGATAAAATACAGACCAAACCTCCACTGATTCTCACCTTCCTTTTCTGCATGCCAGGTGTCATGTATTAATTCAGATGGTTAATTCTTATATCGCTATATTATGCAACACACATGTACACAATCAAGGTAAGGAAACAGGCCTTCAGAATTAGCTTTTCTACAGCTCATTCACTTGATACCTCTTTTCTTGCTAAGTCTATTGGAAAGGTAACATATATCTCAAAGAAGGGGAGAAAGGACAAAGCATGTTTGTTTTAGAAATGTCTTGGGATTTTTTTTTTAATTAATGTGCCAATCACTTAATAAGCTGCAGGGCAGACCCAGTAGCTGGGACAATCCAAATAAAGCCCGCATGCTCCTGTTTCAGTCACCTCCCTTTCCTCAGGGCAGGCTTATTAATTCAGAAATAGGAGCCCAAGGTTTTAAGTAGTTCTACACACTTAGAGGCAGAAATAGCTCTCACTCTACACAGATGAAAAGTTGGGAATCAGCCTCTCTTTCTCTTGACATCTCTATCTGGCCCATCTTGTAGCTTCTCGGCTAACCCCGTGTCTCCCCCCTCTCCTATTTGCTATTATTTCACAGGAAAGCTGCTCTATTCCTTCAGAAAGGACTAAGTACAGAAGTAGCAAATAATGGCCTGCAGTCTGCCATGCCCCCTCGTGTCCCCAAAAAGGGGCAAAACCATTTTGAACCTTGGAGCTGCCACACAGCTCTGTCTACATCCGTTTGGCTCTGCCCTGGTGCTTTCCAGAGTGAGCTCTTCCTAAAACACAGCCAAAGAGCTGCTCTCAGCTGCCTTGCTCCGGGAGTCAGGGAACGATGCTTTCGTCTGTGCTTCTCCCATTAATCAGAGAGCAAAGCAGCCTGCTCCTGGCCCAGATCACCAGTAAATTACTTCCCGCTGCATGCTGGGGTGGGGAAGCGGAGGGATGGGGCTTTGCTGGTTCCCTGGCAGCCTGCTCTGCCCGTCAGGCACAGACAGGGGATGCACAGGGGCCACCCAGGGAGGCTTTCACTTCCTTATTCCCTGGGGTGGGTGCGTGGGGCAACCTTGCCCTGTATTAGCAAGAAACGCTCCGCAAATATATCAAAAGCACCGAGGCAGAAACTTGCAAACCACAGTCTCTTTATCCTTATGGGAAAGGTTGATAGCATTGAATAGAAAACAAATACCTTCCTGAACTCCCTGATAAATTTTATAGGGATTCCTACAGACTGGGCCTCACAGGCAAGCATGGAGGTGGCCATGGCTAAAGGACTCTTCAGAGCAGTGTGAAAACCAGATAGCCTCCTGGTCGTCTTTGGTCATCTAATCAGCTGTCTAGGTTTTGTCTCTATCAAACATTATGAGATGCAGTAAAACTTCACATCATTCCATCAGAATGTTTCTCTAGTGTGGACCAACATTACATAAGGACATGCAGAATTTGGCCAAGCACGCTCAAGTCTGCATATGTTACCACCTAGTGACTATTTAGGAGACATTACAGCATGTTCTGCACAACGTGATGATGTATTAAGAGACTTGTAATAGAAGCAAATAAAGGATGATTTGTCAAAGTGACTGATCAATGCTATTAAATTAATAGAGAACTGCATCAGTAGTAAATTTGGTGATTAAAAAAAAAAGCTCTGATTTCTACAGAGAGATACACCAAAAATATCTTTTTCAAATATTTGGTTTTCTTCAAGCAACATATTCTGTTTCCTGGAATTTGGCTGGTAGGTTACATGGTCCCATCTTTTTTTCTTTTATTGAGGTAATAACTAATCGTTTCTGCTCCATACATTTGTCATACGTAATTGCCATTTTATTGTTCCCTAAGGTCAATTTTACTAAGACTTTTAAAAAGCTGAATTTAAAATGACTAGTGCCGATTAAAAGTAGGAATTCAAGGTTGCAAAGCCTATCACAGCCTAATGCCATTTCCTGTGGCTGTATTTTAAGGTAATTAAGAGCAGATCTCCCTGTAGTGCATCTTTGTAAAGTAACTGCAAGTGTATTAAGGCACAGGCCTACCTAGTAAATATTCATGCTTGTTTGTGAGGTGGGAATCTTATCCCAAGCATTTTTCTAAATTTTTCTCTACTTGTGTGTGTACTAATAAAAGTTTTTCTCCAGCTGGCTATTACCAGAATGACTTTAAACTGCTTCCCTTGGAAGAGTCAAATCCAGGGATGGTAGCATGTCATATAGTAGCAGTTTAATCCTATCATCTACTCACCCCAGCAAGGCTGATGCAGCTTCTGGTGGGGCTGTCAATCACGCAGGATGGAATTTCCAATCCAGAGCTTCCTATCCAGGTGAAGAGGATTACCTTCAAATTAAAATCTCAGCTATTTCTCTGGGTCTGCCAGTAGCTCAGGATGGGATCTCCAATTCAGAGCTTCTTATCTTGCTGAAGAGGGTTACCTTCAAACTAAAATCTCAGCTTTTTCTCTGGGTCTGCCAGTGCCAGCATCTTTGAAAGTAAGTATCCTAGCTTATAAAGATAGTGAGAGTTTTTGTATGTTTGAAGTTCAAGCCATGAAAAAGTAGGCTTCAATAAGCCTGATGGAGTTTATGAGCCTGGTTGCTGGGTGTGGAACTCTTAGCAAAGGTAACGAGTTTTACCTTTCGACAGAGCTTGCCAAATTTAGTCTACTTATGCTTTTACTCCAAGGGTGTTACTTCTCAGTCCGGAATTCACAGCTGAGAAAAATAAAAGTACATACTAAAAGTTTCTGGAAAGACACTAAGCCTGTGAAAGAAAGTTGGCTAAAGTACAATATAGAGGAAATATTTTTATCATAATTGTTATGATTTTTTTTTTTTTTTTTGCAGTTCTGTGATGCCTCTTTTTAAAGGTACCATAAACATTATTCGAACCAGGTTCCCATTACTAGGAGAGGTCAAATCTTACAGTAGACTCACAAAGTCAGGCTAGCCATTAGTAAATAAGGGTTTATGGAAAACTCATAAAGCACCTAAAGTGCCAGCTTATGTAATGTATCTAATATAATAAACACTCTGAGGGGAGCCTAGGAGTGGAAAAAATGCAGTTTTTATTATAAAATATTTGGATGCAGTGGAGACTTTAGAAATTGATCAAACTGTGTGAGCCAGGAGGCTTTGTTATGAAGCCTGAAAATCCAGGAGACCTTTAGCTTGCTGAGAGGAAGCATTTTAACAGACCCTACAGGGTGAATTGTTAATACAAACTTACATTCACAGTGCTCTCAGAAGTTGTGTAGGAGAGCTATCTGGCACAGCCATTGTTAGATTCACATTGCACTAACTACTGTACAAACAACTGCCTGGTTTTTGATTACAACAACTATACTGTACTGCCAGTGAGACTAAGTAACATGGGAGGAATGGAGCATATCACTCATTTCTGTTGCACAGATGCCTTTTAAGGAGAGTCACTGAGAAAGCCAGTCATTGATGGCTGGTTGGCACTGAGTTTGACTGTTTTCCTGAGCAAAGATATTCCCACAACAGTTATAGTCACCTGGTATTGGACAAACTACCTGCACAGAGGCGTTTGATTTGACACTCCATCATTGTGCTATTTTTGGCACGCTCCTTCCTAATTTGTGATTAACAAGGATTAGGTTGTTTTCACTTTGTAAGGGCTATTTATAGTTCAATAGCAGGTTTCCCCCCACCCCTTCCCACTCCTACAGTGCATCAATGGCACGATTTTAGTCTTAACATGTGATCACAATTATACAGTCATGTTAAGTAATTAAAAAAAAAAGAAAAAGAGCTGATTATGAAATACGAAGGGCTAACTAGAAACATAAACAATGCACTGCATTTATGCAACATTTACTTCTAGGAGAACTAGATCCTGACAGGACTGTATGATGCTCTCACAACATGCCTCCTTCAAGTGGACGATGCTGTTTATTGGTTCCAAAACAAAACAAAATCCCGTGGGACAGAAACTCTGGCATAAACCTGAACGTGATATAATAGTAGGACTCAATGACCCAATTTTTTTTTGCCCCTGAACATAATGAGAGTTTTAAGACTGAATTCAGTGGGAGATGGAACAAGCCTGCAAAATAGTTATCTAAGAGGGAATTTGACAGAGATAACAGGGTTATGATGCATTTGTAAATTCACATGAGAGATCAGTGTGACGTAGGACAGTGCCCATAAGAATTAACTGGGGAGTATTCTAAGTGGCCAGTATACAGTCCTGATTTAGGATGAAGTTATTAAAAGGGCTGAGTGCTGGAACAGCTGTGGTCCCACTAAAGTTAGAAGCTAAAAAAACCAAAAAACCTCAGACTTTAAAGTATTAATTTAAAAAGTTGAATCTTTGTAAATATTCAGATAGGGACAGAAAAAGGGATTTAATCTGCTTTCATCTATATTGCAGACCCCCGAAAAGAACAGAGTCATGTGAGAACCAACAGGCAAATGGTTCTGTCCAGAAATTACTGCAATGTACAAGGATCATCTATTGCTGATTATTGTTATCAGTACTTTCCAACAGACAACAGTTGTTTCTGCCCAAGATAGATAGCAAGTACCCATGTGAAAAGCAAGAAGTAACAGGTGTGGATTCAAGAACAAGTATTGTACGTAACAGAACTGAACAAGCACAGTAGTCTTCCCAACTCCTTCCATCATAGAAGTAAAAGTCCTTTCAAAGTAAGTTGGCTGGATGCTGTAAGGTGGGAGTTATGTGACAGAGATATTTGCTGTAGGTCCAAGAGAATGGCCAGTAGCAAACTGCTGATCTGTGTGATCCTGACCTCTTTGACAGGACAAATACAGGTACTAAGGGTGGGATTCAAATCCTGTACTGTTACCAGTCTGAAAAATATGGTTCCTAGTCTAAGCTAGCTATTGAGAGAAGGAGAGGTTTTCATCCTAATGTAAGACAAGAGTGAGGAAAGGAGTGATGAAATCTTCTCTGTAGGAGCTTGTTTCCTTCAAGAGACAACCACAGGAGTCTAGACAGCTGAGATGCCAAGCTTTTGGACTGCTCATGAGATGCATCCAGCATCAATGGCTGCAAAAAGCCTGCCTGGAAGCTCTCTTCTCCCTTGCTATGCACACTTGCCTACTCTGATGCAGCCATATGTTGCTAATGGGTAGCTATAGTCTGAACAGCTAGAGAGTTGGATCTGAACTTGCCCGCTTAGATCCGTGGCTGTATTTGCTTCCCCAGTTGTGCTGTCTTCATGCCCATGTAATTGCTGCATGCAATCCGTTATGCTTGCCCTACTGAGCCAAACTTGTGCTGTTCTGTTGCAATTCTCATTTCCTCTTCCTCTGGTTTTCTGTCAGCAGATGGGTCCATTACCAAAGCTTGCTTTGTGCTTTTGTCAGATAGCATCTTTCCTCATTGCTGCTCTGTATAGGGATGTTTGCTGGAGCTGTACGTCTTTGCTGAACCCCAGGAGTGCATTTAGAATAAGTGCTGGGACATTGGAGTGCAAAAATCTGAGGGGCAGCTCAGATTGATTATGCTAATTGCTAATGTGATTAGCAATTTTCGGTTCTGCATCTCACTTGAGTGTTTCTCTCAGGTCAGCGTTCTCTTTCTTCCTCCCACACGGTACTGCCTGCTTGGCAACCTTCAACCCAGCCCACTTTCTGTCTCAGGTTCTTCTACTGGTGACAGTTAATGCTCAAAAAAAATGATGGCACAGAAAAATTAGTAGCGGGCTGCAGCCAATAATTAAATGGCCACCCTTTTCTTGTTGCAAACATCTCCTACTTGCTCCCTCTTTATTTTGTCCTCTTCGTAGATACGCCCTTTGATGCAGAGATGCAAATCTCAGCTAGCTTTGATGTCATGAATACAAATGTTGTTTTTATTAACCTTCCAAATGACTGCTACACTGGGCCACATCCTGCTTTTAGTTAGTCAAATGGTTCTGCTTGATTTCTTTTCTGTTTTCCAGATACTCATGTTGCTTTGATATTGTTGTGTAAAATTATGTTCTTATTTTCATATGCCTTTTTGATTAGTTGGTCACTTATATTATTCTCCTTTGCTAATAATCCCTTCACCTTTACTGTATGGTTTCATACCATTACTAAAAAGAGAAACATGAATAAGAGCCATTAAGCATAACCAAATATAATGCAATGTACTTTAGGAAGTCATTACACTTGTTCTTTTGCATACTTTATTACTTGTTTTTCTTATAAAGTATTAGGAAACATGCAGATTACCATTTGGTTTTATTACTTAGGAGCTCCAGCCTTCCTTACTTAAGATTAAAGTGATTGTTGCCACAATAGCTCTTCCACTTCATCACAAATGATTGAGATTGCAGAGAAACACATTCAGTATAAATGGGTTCTGCTGGATCTCCATCCAAGACTCCTGCCTAGATTAGGGCAGGTTTTTAAGTTGGGAAATGACATATCTGAGCTGTGATCAGTTGTGCTATCCAGGCAAGTCTATTTAAAAGCACTTTCCATTTTAAATATAGCAATAAAATACCCCACTAGCAAACCTTCTTGATAAGGGTAAAAGCAATACATCCAAATCCAATCTAAATTTGACATTGCCTAGAACAAGAATTCACATTGATAAGTCAGGACTCATTTACAAGGCCATAAATGGGTGGGTAGCTATAATTTGGGTATTAAACTTGTAAAATATATTGATGGCACGCAAGGGCTAAATAAATAATTTACTACAAGAAAATTGGAAATCTTTACACAGTACTTAATTGACCAGCCACTCTCCCATGTTGTTGATAGCTTCCCATTTTGCATTTTTTTTTTATTTTTCACACACTGAGATTTCCCCCATGTGTATTTTTTCCAGCTTCACTGAATGTTCATAAGTCGCTATATTTCTGCAAACATAGCCTGATTCCATCTTTGTTTTGTCAGTCAATTACATTCTTTTTGACATTTTCATGTGTTTGTTTAAAAGAATGAATGAATCAAATACACCAGCTGAGCCATGCTCAGAAAATGTTATTCTGAAAACCAAAATGAATTTGCCTCAGTGATCAGCCTAACTTTGAACGTTAGTTGAATCCATTTCCAGCTCAAAGCAGATCAAGATACTGTAGCTAATGGGTATTCCAGTGATCACAGGAAGAATGGGATTGACAGCTTTATACAAGCTTATAAAAATTCTTATTCTTATGACCACCTCACTGGGCAGTGTAACTCAGGGTATTTGCAGTAAGGCCAATGAATTTTGGCTTTAAAGGAGTTTTGCCATCTATACATAGTGAAAATCTGGTTTTGAGATTCCACACAGGCCCTCAGTTGACCCTACCCACCAAAGCACCCCATGGGTCATGAACAAGACATACTAAATGTATATGACTTTATTTTTAAATCATCACAGGTTTTTTTTTTTTTTAGATTTCTCCATTGAAAAAGGACCTCCAGGGTCCACTTCCTGTGATCTGAGGAAGAGAAGTAGGCACTTCCACTCACTGCCCAAGCTATTGTAATTTCCTTGAGTGATTGTGGCACTACTGTACATGCTCATATCCCTTTGATGCTCATGTGGACTCTCCATCTCTCTGCTGGAGCAGTGAGAGGACAGAATTGTGTTTTTCTTTTCCTGTTAGGTGTGCTGTGGTCTCTCTGTGCAGTGGCTTTCACTGATTAAAGGGTTCAACCGCTTTTTAGTGGAATCATAGAATACTTTGTGTTGGAAAGGACCTTTAAAGTCATGTAGTCCAATTCCCCCCCTGCAATGAGCAGAGAAATTTTCAACTAGATTAGGTTGCTCAGAGCTCCGTCCAAGCTGACCTTGAGTATTTCCAGGGATGGGGCATCTACCACCTCTCTGTGCAACCTGTGTCGTGTTTCACCACCCTCATTGTAAAATTGTCTTTCTTTTATCTTGTCTAAATTTTCCCTCTTCCAGTTTAAAGCCATTACCCCTTGTCCTATTGCAACAGGTGCTTCTAAAAATTCAGACCCCATCTTTCTTATAAGCCCGCTTTAAGTACTGAAAGGTCAGAATAAGGTCTCCCCTGAGTCTTCTCTTCTCCTGCCTGAACTAGGGGAGGTGCATTTGAATTCAGGTTCCTCCTGGCCTATTTTGGTTCATCGTTTAACCACTCATAGCAACCTACTGTGCAAAGAATTATGCTCTAAACAGGCAGCAGTGGTGCTTCCTCATGGACACATCCTTGGAGAACTTCCTACTGGAAACTCATGCTAGCATCAGAGTTATTTTGCTGGTACAGTCTGTACAAGTTTCACAGGAGATATGAGGTAGAGTGTCAGGGGACTTTGCAGATGCTAGTGCTTTTCTGTGAGGTTTTTTTACCAGGATGAAATGCCATGATAAAACGCAAGCCATACCACCCCAAGTCATATACCAGACCCAAGGTAAGCACCATAGAGGTAAAGGAGCAAATCTGGAGGGAGTACAGCAAATCTGTGGTAAGCAAAGGGAGAGCTTTGCTCCAGCTGCTCTGGGCCACTGCCATCAGCTTCCCCATTGTTACATGCACCCTGAGACTCCCATCTAATTCCACTTTCCACCTGCCCTCCCCAATAAATTCCTTTTAAAATGGTAGTTATTTTTGCTCAAAATATTTCCATTGTTTCCTAAGGAATGTCACCCCGTTCCCAGCTGGGACCTTGCCCCATGGGTCAGATTGACAGCATTTTGCTTAGCAGTCACGTGATCATTTTGGAGCCCAGAACTAGCTTCAGAGTAAAACATTTTGGTAGTGAGGAAAAAGTTCAGTATTCCTTCAACAACGGTAGTGTGGAATGCAGGTTAGGGTTTTTAAGCAGGGGTTGTTGTTCCCAAATTCAGACCTAAAAGGTCTCTTGGCTGTAGGAGAAAGGGTACGCGTTGGTGGAACTTATATGCAAGGGAGCCGGAAGAAAGCAGAACTCAATGCTCTGCTTTACATGTGTGTACTACACTGCTGCCTGAGGGAGCAAGAACCCACTTACAACCCCGCATGGATTACCCTGGCTTTGTCCAGGTGCATGAAACAAGCAGGGCCACACATCTGCTTATTTCCTCTCTGGGGATTAGAAGTTGGAGGGTGGGAAATGAGTAGAGCCTGGGGTCCATTCTCACCCCACAGCTCAGCTGAGCTGGTGAGCGCTTGAGGGGGTTAGGGGAGGAAGGGTGGAATATTATTTTATTTCTGGCTCAGGCCAGAGGTAAATGACTGCCTGAGGGAATAGGAGAAGAGAAGGTGTGCTGCTGAGTTACAGTGCCTCAGGGGGCTCCTGCTGCAATGGCACAGCTATGTAACGTGCTCCCTAGGGGATTGCATCTAAAATAAAGATGTAGCCTGTTACTTATTGGCATTAATGTTCACTTACTAACATCTTTTATTGCTCAACTCTTCTATTTTGGCGCCTGTGTAACTATTTAGGCTCTTTTAAATTCACCGGACTATATTCAGAGATCGCGTATCCAGAGATCTATGTAGAGTTCACTACTGGCAGAGTAGTGTGGATTGAAAGTAGTAAATTCAAGAAAGTCTAAGGAGAGACTCCTAATGAATAAAAGGATCATGATAGATAAGATTCCTGTCTCCACCCCTATTTACTTTCATTCAGCTTAGTTTGAGTGGGACCTTATGTCTCCCTGACTCCTTTAAATACGTTAAATTATTTCTGAATCTAGGTGTCTCTCAATGAAAAAGGATGCTGTCTCAGAGTCAGGAGTGGCTTGTGGACTCCCAGCACACTCAAGAAACCTTTGTGCAATACTTGGTGGTATAACATGGATGTCTTAGCTCTCCAGTAATACAAAGTTCACAGGCAAAACAACATCATGATAACCTTATATGAAGCTTTCCATGAAAAGAACAACCAAAATTCAGTAGATTTCTGGAATCAAACCTCTACCTTCTGTTTCCTTATTTAATTACCATGAAGTATGTCATCACCCTGTCTGCACTCTAGTCCGTAACTCAGACACTTCTTTTTTTTTTACTGGGCATTTCTCTGGGTCCTTGCATACTGGTCACATGCAGAGAAAATCTTAAGAAGCAGTCTCATTCACCTCTTGTGACTGGTGGTGTTGGCTCAACCCCCAGTATTCCCCATGCACAGCGTGGGCATGGATGTCAAGGGAAGATTGTTTTGTTTTCTGGACTTGGCTAGCAGACTGGGCTGGTTGTTGGCCATCAAGAATGCTGTTGTCAGGTTCTTTTACTCAGTCCATCACTTGGTGCCCATCATGCTTTTCTATGTCACCTTCTACTTGTGGGCTGTGTCTGTTTTCAGATGCCCTCCCATGATGTGTTCATTCTGTTTCACATCCCTTTTTAGTACTTCCAGCTTCCAGTTCCCATCAGTATGTATTCCCTGAAAATATTTTGCGCTTTCTCATCTATTTTCCTTCAGCTATGGAAAATCCTTACCAAATAAGCTCATTATCTGCAGCTGAACGCTGTCTCGAAGCTCTGCCCTGCCACACTGCCCTTGAAAAGGCCGTTGGACCTGTTGCCCACAGTGGGCACTCCACTCCCCCATTAGTATCTACCCCTCTGGTATTTCCTATCTTTGGAGAGAGAGAGAAAAGACTATCTTTTTACTGTCTGTACAACACCCAGCACGCTGGGATCGACCTCGTTCCTCCAGCCATACAAAACATGTGTAACAGTATCTTCCCCAAAAGCCATGGCCATCTTCCACAAGATGTAAAATTACATGCCAGCCCAACGATCCTCCCATGCTCCTGAGCCATCACACAGCAGCTGGAAAGGAGAGGGGGGGAAAGGGAATATACAGAGTTCCTCAGTAAGGCTGGGGGAGGAGAAGAACCAGCTCTGTGTATTTAGTTACAGTTAATTATAAGTTTATGACCTTATGATGCAATTGTGTATCCCTTGCTCAATATACTTTTCAGGCCGCGCATGCTGAACATACCAAGGGGGTGTATTTTATGGCTGCAGTGTTTGCTTGAGCTGTGCAGATAAGAGAGCTGTAGAGAGGTCTCTGTGCAGGACAAAGCAGAGCCATTTTGGCTGTGTGGTATTGGCGGGGTCTGAGCATCTCTGCCAAAAGGGTTTATGAAGTGTAGGTGTAAGCCACACTGATCTGTTGACCTCTGCTTTCTCTGGCAACAGGTTTTGAATTTTGTTCTTGCACTTTCAGAGGGGAGGAAAGCTAAGGAAAGGAGAAGGTGCCATTAAAGCATAAGGGAAGCTAGAAGAGGATTATTTTTTTCTTTAAGAGAGGCAGCTTTGGAATTTGGCATTTGTTTCCCTCGAAGATTTTAAAATACTGCACAATTGTTTTTCACACTGTTCATATATATTATACCCATTTTATAGATAAGATAGCTGATTCAGAAAGGAACAGTAAATAGAATGTCATTTGCAGGTCTATGAATAGATTCAAAGACCCTTGAAACCTTAATCCACTTGATACCACTTAATGCCTTCAAGATGCTTTAACAGGACAAAAAGAAGTTTAATCGAAGTGCACCAAACTCAGTTTAGGCACTGTAACCCTTATGCTCACAAGGGTAGCCACATAAAAAAGAATAAGGAAACATTAGCTTGCATTTCCCAGGAAAATAAGTAAGAAGGAATGTATGCCACATCCTGGCTGGCATTTTAATCTCATCAAAGTGGAGCTTTAAAAATGGCTGTTCTTTCCCTACTGTGCTTTCCAAGATGCACAGCACAAATGTGCTCTGAACACAACAGAACTAATTGAACAATCACAGCAAAGGAGGTCAAAACCCAACAAACAGTGTAGCATCTAAAATGACTCTGGAGGATTTTAACAGATGGACACTTGTAAATCTAACAGGATTTCCTACTGGTGAGAATGCCTTAGGTAAAATTCAGAATGTCTCATTAAATTGTCAGCCAGCTATGAGGCATTGCTCATGTGAATATGAACAGCTATGCAGCTTTACTGTAAATACACACAGCCATGTATTAACATAGGCCTGAAAAGCAACATTTGGATGCAAGTTCGTTTAGAAAGCCCTTTCAAAATTGACAGAGGATCAGATGTAATGTTTTTGGCTGGGATCCATTAGAGATACAGAAGGGAAATTAAGCCGGGGGTCAAGCTTTTTCTCTCCCCATTCTCAAAGTCGTCTGGCTTTTCCTCCGTGTTTATTTCCATGCAAATTTGCAAATTAGTTTCTTTTAGACTTCTCTAAACCCTTTTGCCATTGCTGTCTCGTAACCTTCCATGTTCTTATGCTGTTGATGAAAGGCATCAGCAGACCCAACACAGATATAATAGTGCTCTGTGTCTCCCAAGTAGATGCTCTCGTGCCAAGAATGTGAATGTAGGTTAGCACAATGCAACGACACAGCAGTTGCACGTTTCCATTTTTACACGTTTGTTTTACACAGTGCCGGTGATCTGGATAAGGGCAATTAGTCTGTTTCTCACCAAAATGCTATGTGTGCCCCTTTACCTCCTCCAGCAACCCTACTGCTTATGAGATCTGTGAGCCTGTTGTTCAAATCCGCATTCCTGTACAGTCCCACTTTCTCGGTAAGAAATAGTCTCTGCTGGGTTTATTGGCATTTCTCACAGTATCTGAGTTCAAAGAAAATGATTACAAGTTAAGACAGAGCTCTGTTCTTTAAAGCGCCACAGTGTATAGATCTGTTGAGTGATATATAACATAGAACAACTTCCAACTGAGGAAAGCTTAACACAGCTCGGGCTAGCTTGCTGATAGCTGCTCAGCTCCTAGAATTACTGCTTACAAACCATAAAGGCCCCAGCTTGAGTTTCATGGTGGTGGTGGGGGGCGATGTGTGTTGTGCACACCGCAAGTACAGCCACAGGGCGGGTAACCCGCCAACTCCCTAACCTCAGCCAAAAAATCTGGCCACTGCCTGACAGGCAGAGTATGTGTATTCCTGTCTATCAGTGGCAGCAAAACAGCTTAAAGTCAAAAAAGAATCGTGTGAAACCACTGAGTTCAGTCGCGGGAGTATTAACGTGCCAAATCGACAGGCTTGGTATCTGTTAAAACTGCCCTTCGTTTCTCTGATACTTTTGGCAAGGAAGCAGCCTGTAAATACAAACAGATCACTTCCCTCCTTAGTGAAAAGCAGGCACCTCAGAGGGAGGAAGCACAGAGCATGTTTATCAGAGTCATAAATTCTGCATAAGGTTTTAGAACCGGTACGTGGGGGCAAATTTCATGATCGAGCGAAGAGACATGAGGAAGGACAAAGTTAAATGTGAGAGAAAAGCACACGCAGTGTATCCCCCAACCCACAGCCTGCACCTTTGTTGAGGACTATTTGTTCTACTGTGAGTAGGGGAATTGTGCCAGGACAGGACACATGGGTCTGTGATTATTGACCAAATCCTTTAACCGAGCACAGGCGCAGCACTCCCAGGCTGGAACAGTAACTGTGGAGTTGTGTTCCCATCCAGAGCCCAGTCAGGGAGCCTTCATCTCTCCGACACCCCACTCTTGTATTCAGGCTGGCACTGCAGAAAGAGCATCAGAGGTGTGGGCATGAAAATGGATTATGGTAAAACTCACTATAATTCAATTCACTATAAATAGTGCACAGTGTATTGTCACACTTAATAAAGCAAATGCAATCTTTGTTAGAGCTTTAACAGAAAAAGGTAGACTACAAATGTCATGCAAGATACCTCCTACCATGTTATATGAATATTTTATATTTACTGCAGTTGATCAGAAGTGCAAATTTATCTTAATCAAAAACTGTAGGGGGGCATGTATTGTGATATTAGAAAAATAAGGATCTTGATTAAAAAATGAAGAAGTTATTAAAAAATCCAGTGTTTAAAGATTATTTTCTGTAGATGCTACTATTTATTTTTCAAGTTTAAATTTTCTTCATTTTCCCAATCCATTTTTCTCCGTCTTCACTGCTCACATTTGTTTGAATTTTGTCATCATCAAGCATGTACATTAGTGCTTTATCAGAAACTTGATCCACAACCCCCCTTTTATCTTCCAGCGTCCTTCTCCTTTCTTTGTACTTAAAAGTGCTTTTCTTTTCACATGTTTCTAAATTAAGCCTGAAGGAGAGAAGAAGGAAAACTGCTAGCATATTAACGATAGGCTAAACCTTCAAAACGAGAAGCCTATGAAAACAGACATAAAGGTGGAGTTCCTGTATTGGTGTATCCGTGCCCAGTGTGTGTTAGAGTTCTTTCTCAGCACAAAAACCCACTTTGAAACTGTGTCTCTTGCACTGGAGCAATACTGGTTGTTGTGGCTCTGAAGCTGTTCTGGTGAAGCAAGGGAGAATCAGGCACCAAATCTCTGCAGTGAGAGAAACCCCTCCAACAGTCCTCAGAGCTGCAGCGGTACCTTGCCCTGGCGTGCTGCTGTCCTGAGCATGCCTGGCAGATGACTGAGCAATGTGCCTTTCTCCTGCACTCTGGCAAATCAAAGAACTCTACAAGATTTGTGAGATGTGACATGTTGATAAAAGCCTTGTTGACTCTTCCCTGCTATGGCACATTTATCTATATAGCCAGCAGCTCTCTTCTGCACTATAATCTCTACCAGGGCCCATGGCAGAAAAGTCAGACTGTAATTCCTGTGACCACCCCAAGAGTCCTTTTTGATACCTCCTTTGCTACTTTATATTCAGCTGGAATTAAGGTATATTTGATCAGTGAATTACCTGTACTACTTCATTCATAAAACGTTTTCATACTGAAGTGTGTTTAGACCTCTTGTGTGAATGTTGTCCGACTCTGGCATTTCTTTACTGTTCTGTTTACTGAGTTGTCCTACAACCTTTATTATTAACAACAAAATGTGAAAATGACCCTTAGATCCATCCCTTTGAAGAACAGCTCTATTGTAAGAACCTCGCTGAGGCACTCTTAGTGAGCACAAATGCAAAGGATTAATTTACGTTATCAGTAGCAGTTTTATCTTTCCTAGCTATTCCTTTTATATTTTGTTGGTGTTTTCACCATGCCAGGTCTTTGGAAGGCATCCTGTTTCCAATGAGCTTGTTATTATTAGTTTTTATGGCTGTAGCATAAAATCTGAATCCAGATTTGAACTTTCCCAGATTTTAGAGGTTCAGATTTGGACTATTATAAAAATAGGATCAAGATGTGGGGCCTGAAGCATGGTCTTGAGGGGAACACTGATTGCAAATATGGCTGTGCCCTTGCAAGGTGACTTGGTAAAATAGCCTGGTGGGGCTCCAGGTGCTCATTTTCAGATCATTTATTCCACTCTGAACCTCTCACCAGAAAAAAATACATTTTTCATGCTCTGCAAATGGGACACAGGAACTGGGGTATTTTCTTTTTAGGTGGAAACATCATCAAGGTTGCACAAATACCCCACAGACTACAAAGTACTGGAAGTTTTTCACTGCTGATGGTCTCATAGGAGAAGAAAAAGACCCACCTGTGAGACAAAGACGATATGTTTAACTCTTCCAGGTTTGTTGGCCAACAATAGTTGGATCACCTACAGGAATCATCTACACATTTGCTCTGTCTGTTGTGTTATGAACCACATTCAGCTCGCTGCAACCAACTTCTGAGCTGACTACCAGCCATATAGCCATAGGGAAGATATTGCCCTAGTTAATTAAACCCTTCTGAGAGACAGGTGCATCCCACTAAGATGGGATGACACAGCTTTTAGCTATCTTGTGTTGTATACTTACATCTGTTGGGATTGTACCATTTCATGTAGTCTGCAGACCTAGATTTATGGACCCACCTTGAGGAACAAGGTTGACTGACTTCTGAGTCTCTCCTCCAACCCAGCAACCTCGCTTTAGTTTTCCATAAGCTACTAAGAGTGAAAGATGACCTCTCAGACATGTGCCATCTTTTTTATTTGCCATATTCCCCTTCTCTGGTATATCCCATACTTCTGCTGTCTGTCAGCCCTCATTGTAACTTCGTATTCTGTCACTAAAACAAGATACATGGGTGAAAAAGATATTACAATGATGGTGTTCTGTTTGTGATATGTGGGACTGTTTTTCTGTCACACCATTTCACATGAGGCAGGTGAGTAAGGAGAAATTACGTTTGCTTCTCAGAAGTTGGTTTAATAAAAATAAAAGGGATGGGGAAGCTTGAATTTTGACGAGCTGGTTTTTAATTCCTTACCGTGTATCCCAGCTCTGTAAACAATAAATGAACTCAACAACAGATTCTTGTGTGACTTTTACCTTGCTTGTACTACTATTAATTGTCGAGAGAAGAAGTGAAGAAAGGAAAAGAGACAGCGACTAGCCCAAGAGGCTTATTTTGGGAGAAAAAAATCCTAATTTGCAACTTCTGCTCATGCATTACCTTTTCCCCTGAAAACTCATGGCTTAATATTAAGTACAGCAGTACCAAAGACCTGATTTACTGTGCACATCAAATACTGCAAATAACTCTCCCATGTAAAGAAGAGAAAGCTTTTCTGTAATTGAGCTCTCACCAAGAAGAAGTGGAGAAGGCAGGGGAAGACACAGTTCCTGACATTATTCACTTGTTATATGCAAATTTAAAACATTATCCAGAGAAATAAAGAACTGTGGGGGGTTTTGCCTTTTTTTTTTNTTTTCTTTTTTTTTTTTTTTTTTTTTTTTGGAAAAATTAGCCATTCATTTGGTGGAGAAAATTAATGTACAAAGAGGTAAACTCTGAAGAAATTCTCTGACAATTTGTTAAAGACAGATATCTTTGTCTTCTGGGAGAAGCAGAGTGTGGAAACAATACAGACACTTTGAAGCAGCAGACTGCTTGGACTAGGGGAGGAAGATAAGGGTGTAAAAAAATCTCACTTGTACTTGAATAGCAACCAGTAAAGTTATAATACTTTGATAGACTTTTTTCTGTGTTTTAATCCAAGCAAGCAGTGTGTCTCTGTTCTCCTTACTCAGCCAGTGCTTTGTCAGCAAGACAAGGAAGGATTTAGATTGCATTTCTTACATGAATGAGTTGCAAGAGACATGTACTGTATCACAAAGCATAACCATCTCGCTTGGGTCTCCCTGGCTGGAGAGTGCTCTCCTGAGGAGGGCTGACCCTGACAGAGTTGGAAAGCCAAGAGCAGTGCCAGGTGTCCAGGACCTCCTCCCTACCATGTGTCTTGAATATGCTGAGAAAATGTTGGTGCAGAGATGAGCTGCATCTCCCTGCTGCATTTTCAGTGGGGAAAGGCTTCCAGCTGCTGTCAAGCCACTGCTAATGTGCATGTTAAGAGGGTCCCATGTGGTGACAGCATACCTTTTTTCTCTGAGTATTCCAGGAATTATCAAGTCTTATTGAAATGGCCATGCCAGCAAAGTGTCCCTCCATGGTGATCATACATCATGCAGTGGGAAGCTGTAACAAAAATATTTTGGCAATCCATTCATGCTTATAATAATTCTTCCAGGTGGCACTAGTGGGAGAATAGCTGATACTGTCTTGCTCTGTAGGCCACCCTGGCTCTCTAATTAAAGCCAGGAACAGCAGAAAATGGTGAGACCGTGTTGGCGTCATCAGCTTTGGGGCCTTGAGTTATAGGAGATCAGCAAAGTCCCAGGACTGGAAACCAGTACAAAATCCTCAAGGATACTAAGTTTCCCAAATTAAAAATTAGTTAAAACTTCTTGGAGAATTTTTTATTTTCCAAATGATTTCTGTAGTCTCCAAGTGGGTGGGTATCATAATGCTTAGTGTTTAGGCACACACCCACGGTGCCTGAGCATGTCTTGCACAGCTGGCAAGGGTTGCCAATGCCATGCTCTGCCCTTTTGCTTAAGAATCCAGCAATTAGGGTTTCCCTGTAGGATCTGGAACACCCAGAACCAAATTATTCTTCTGCCTCCTGGGACGTGCATGCACATCCTCTTTGAAAAGCCTTTGATTAAACCACTTCTGCTCAAGATGATCTGCTACGTTTAGGATAGTTAAATATTCATGGTGAGAAAGCAAGGAGAACAGTGGCACCTAAGTAGTCTTGTAGGCCCTCTGTAATTCTCTTCTAGCTGAAAAACAATCCCATTTACAGTAATTATACTTGTGTTTACAGCTTCCAGAGGGAAAACAAATAAAGCAATTAATGTAACTTACAAAACCAAAGTGACTACCCCATATGAGGAATTACTTACATGACAAAACAATATTTTCTGAAGTGATCAATTTACTAACAGTTCAGAAATCCTAGAAATAAAGAAGTGATTAATGGTCTATTATTTAAGACAAGCAATTAGTGAATATTCTTTTATTTTAAAAAAGGTGTAAAATTACCCAATGCCATTAGAATAACAACAGTTCTAAAAATTAAAATAAATAAAATTACATGCTTTCTACCCTAAGAAGATTTATGCCTTAAGACATTTTAGAGTCCCTGAAATGAGTACACACTATACCATATCCAAGATCCACAGCCTGTGGCACACACATCTACAATATATGTATATGTGCATGTATAGAATCTTATACAGCAATCCTGCCTAGGGAAATACTCTCTGACTTCTGTGGGAATCGAAGAGGCCCTTAAGGAATAGAAGAGTATACCATAACAGAAACAAAGCTTAGTTTAAATGTGAATCACAATGCTGCCACTGAGTTTATGCTCAGTTTAACCTATTAAACAATGTGAGATGAGCAAAAATTACTCATTTCCATACTGCTGATTTTGCAGACTGCAGAAACCCTGAGTATGAAATAAATAACTTTCTCTTAATAACTTTCAATGTGGATAATATATTTAAATGTAGGAAGATATAAATTATGTGGTTTTGTTGCACTGCTGGTTACCTCTGTATCAATTCAGATAAATGCAAAAGATTAAAATTACAAAGAATTACCTAAAAAAATTTGCCTGTTTTTTGCAAGCAAAACAATGAGAAAATCATGCTATTATAGAACATTCTGAAGATTGAGCCAACTGTATCAATATAGTAAGTAATGTGTTTCCTGAATGACTGGCCTGGTTGTGTCGCTGTGTCTGTACCACAAAAATGCAATGATAAAGCTGTACAGAGGAAAAGATTGGGAAACAGTGTGCACAATCTAAGTAATATTCCTCTACCTTATTCTTCATTAGATGGATTTCCTTTGTCAATATACCATGTTCATTCCTAAAAAGATCAGCACTCTTCTTTCCTAAATTACTTCTCTGAATTTTGTCTGTTAAAGCTGTAAGTTGTTGTTTCCACCTGATCACAGCATCCAAAGAGTTTTGAGTCAAAGTGATTGTGATCTCCGATAGGCCCACCAAATAATTTTGATTCCCTGCTCTTAAAAAACCCCAACAAATATTTCCAGAGATTTTTGAACACTCCTTTTAAACAGAGGTGATTCTGTTTAGCGAGACAAAATGATGTGTTGTTCACAAGTGTCAAGAAAATCAAGACATAGCCTCATATATTTCCTACTGCAGTGACCCCATTAATATCCCACCTTAAAGGCCTGGCCAGGATGAAGAAGCTTTTCCTTCTACATGCTACTTGAAGCGTCAAGGGAGGACTGTGGTTAAGAGCATGGAGGCTGCTCCCATCCTGCCACTGGCACAGGTGATTCTGATCCCCCATGTGATGCTCACAACAGCTTGGATGTTCTCCCACCTCTCAGACAGATCAGTGATTGCTTTCCTGAGGTGATTCATGGAGCCAGGCAGATGCAGACTTAGCCGTAACTAAAACAATTGTCATAAGCCACCTGAAGAATGAAATAAAGACTGTGAAAATGCCTAGAAGAACAAAGATATTCCATAAGACAAAATCCAGCATGTTCTGTAGTCTGATGATACTTTAGACTTGGTGTTGATCTCTTACACAGAAGGGTTAAATCTGAGAGTGTAAAAGACAGCAACTAGACATCAGAGAGTTACCAGGTATTCTTGACTTCATTTTAATGTAACCCAATATGTACATTTACACTTTATATGCAAATCTGCTTTATTTACTACATATTTGACAATCTCTTCATGCTACCAATAATTTATTTTTTTTTTCTCTAGGGAAGGCAGATGAGATATTAAAGAGGAAAGTTGCATCCATCAGCAGAAGATAGAGTTCTCTAGAGTAATGAACCCCAATGCTTCCTGCTGCTGCTATTGCCATAGAAACAGAAATGCCACTTACACTGATCTCCCTTCTCTGTAGTGAAATATTGCCTCTTGAGGGGATTTAGAGGGTGAAACGCAAAGGCCTTGATCTTGCAAGGTGCTGAACACCCCTGGTGAGCTGCTGGGACCCTGGTTCCCAAGGTATTTATAGGTATCATGTCTACTGATTTTCAAAACCAAAGGAGTTGGTGTAAAAAGACTTCTGATGATGTGAGCCCTGCACACCTTTTAATTCTTGCTGAAAGGGCTAAGGATTTAGGACTTAACTCATTTCCCACTGCTACTGTCTGGGACTTCTGCTGTTTAAATAATAGGTCGGGTCCCTTCCTAAGTCTGCTTGGAATTTAACTGAGGTTAGAATGGGTCACAGAAGGCAGCCACCAATACAGCACAAACAGATGCCAGAGCAGCCCTACACACATTGGTTCGTCTTGCCCAGATCTTACTATTTTCATATTCTTATTTCAGTCCTATCCAGTCAGGTGGCTGAAGCATGATATATTCCTTATTTACTGCTGAGGGTACCAGAATCTATCCAGAACAAGTGGCCAGATAACTGTCTACAAATTAAATAAAATTTGGGGATTTTTGAGATCCAAAAAGGGATTTCATTTTTTTTTCAGAGAAAGCAAACTAGAGCAATAATAATCAAAGTAATATTTACCCCTTAATAACTGCCTATTTTTATACAGGTGCTAGAGGTTAATAGCACTGTTATTTACTCCTCTGCCAAAAAGTACTGAAGGATATGAAATGTAGCAGTCAATAAAGCTGAGCCGTCAGATAAATAACATTCATATTACTCTCTGACAAATTCTTTTGCTACACGGGGATATAAATAACACTAAGAAAGCAGTTCTTACATTACAAGTTTACTGATGTGTAAAATGTAATTTTAAAAAGAGCCTGAAGCACCAGGAGCGTGACTGGCTGTAACATGATACATAAGAAGAGATATATGGCATATCTAACACCTGTAAGGAGAAGAAACTGGGAGAGTGAGACATCTTTGTGAAGATGAGATGCAGCACTGAAGTGGAAAAAAATGGAAAGAGGAACTCCCATTCAGAGGGGCGATGATAACTTTACCCACTGAACAAAGCTTCAAAATAATAATGATAATGTTTCTGATTCTGTATTCACAGTCCTCAGAGGGATGGATTGGCCAGGAACTGGCTGGCTCTCATAGCAAAATTGCATTATATTCAGAAAGCAGAGGGTGTGACGAGCTCCTGATGCCCCACAGGAGGTTTACCTCTGAGGGACCAGGCCGCCTGTCTCCAGTGAACAGCCACAAAGAGGGACACCACAGTGCCCTTTTGACCAAATTGTCTGAATTTAGAATAACACTTCATCAGTTCAGCCTCTTAAAAGCGAAAAAGAGCAGTGTTTGCATTTTTAGATTGGGTTTTGGAGTGACTTGGTAAGAAGAGACATATAGGTAGGTGGGTAAGTAGGTAGGCAGACATATAGATAGAGGAATATGTTTCCTAAACTAAATGGGTATAAACTATTGGCATTAGAAAAGATGGAAGTGGAAAATGGCAGCATGTATGAAATGAGAGTTGAGGGCAAGAAAGAAATGTGGAAATGGTCTTCAGTGTTGTCAAGTGCTTCACACAGATAAGTGCCCCTTCACAGAGTGTGTGAGGGAGAGAGAAAGAATTGCTCCGTCTAGGAGAATTGTACAGTTTCTTTTAATTGCCTGGCCTTCAGTTTTATTACTGGTCACTCTTTCAGAAGGATTTCTTTGTGATACTTTGGATACAAAACTGTGCTGATTGAGCTACTTCCATGGAGAACATTGGAAATCAGTGAAATCTTCAGCTTCCTCTAACAGATAATTCAAATTTTGTTCATGCCTTTGCAATAGAGAGGTCCTGCAGCCCCTCCTGCTCTCTTCTTTGCATTTGGTCCCTGGCTGGGAGAGCTGGTGCTGAGAAGGAGGCAGGATCCTGCCTCCAACCCATCTCTGCCCTGCTGGGGAGACCTGAGCTGTTCAACAGTTCCACAGCTCCAGAAGGACTCTGGGGGACACAAGAATATTTGGGTGGCTGCTTCCACTGCATTTTATTTTGGAGTTTATTGAATAATTACATCCTACATACAGTCTGAAGTGGGTATTTACCAGAGCTCTTATTCTACAAATTGCCATGTGCTGTGTTTTCTGCTGTTTTGTGTCATTAAAGAGAATTTCTGCATCGTGTTAACTATCAATATGTACAAATTATAAAACTTTCAATTTCCCAAAATTCTGATTTGGGAAAAGTGTCAGCCTCATCTAACGTTCGGGACAATAAGCAAGTCTCTCTGCTATCACCCATCAAAGACCCCAGTGACATCTGCTCAGTGCCTGCATTTTGTAGGAGGAAGAGAGGGAGGTGAAAGAAGGACAAAGAGAAAAAAGAAGGGTGGATTGTCAGTTCTTGACCTTAGAGCTGAGCTTGGTTATTGCTGAGGTAGATGCCTGTTCTTGAATAGTCTTGGACTTTGCTTTTTTTAAATGAGAAATAATAAAAATATAATTTAGGGTTATTGTCCATGTTATTAATATTTTGAAACTTCTTGGAAATATTATGTTGATATTTTAAGATCTGTGTTTCTGGAACAACTGTGTGTCTTCTCTTGTTGAATACCAGATGGTCATCCTCAGAGCATTAACAGAAATGAGAATGGGAAAGTCGTTTCTAAAATGCCAGAAATGTCTTCTCCAGCTAAGAAAATTTGTAGCACAAACAAGAAGAGGCAGAGTGTTTAAACTGTAGAAGCATAATGACAAGTGTAAGCAAATGTTCTGATGGTTTGGACTAAATATATAAGTAATAAGTTTCAATCAGATCTTGATGCTATGGGATTATTTAGATGCCAGTGGAAAGATGTACCTTCACACTTTTTCCTACTAATGGCAAAAGCGTTTTGGTAATCCTAACAATTTTACACTATGTCCTCTTCCAAGAAAATAAAGAAATTACTCAAATTAATATTAATTAAAAATATATGGCAAAGTCCTTCTGCAGCAGAGGAGTGAGACCTCTCTAATTTATTTTAAAATGTGTTTCAGACATGGAAGCTGCCATAATCAGAAGGATAAATTTCACAAGCATTATGAACATATCCATTTGGGAAGTCAAAACAAATATGATGTAGACCCAGCTTTTGTCATAGATAAATAGTTCTTTTTGTAGCAAGCCCTGGAGTATTTAGAGCAACCCGGCAAAGTCCAATGAAGTGTCAGCTCAAGCCAGGAGCATTATTATTTATTGTCAGTTAGGACCTTCATCACTTACAGACATCACTGGAAATATTACTGGTGATTGATACTGATGGCAATGATGATTACTCTTGCAATAAGCTTAATTAAAATAATGAAGTACTGTTGCACAGAACTTGGTTGTTGCCCAGGCAGGATAATGTATAAGCAGCACAAGGAAGTCATCAGCTCAGAGAGTGCTTCATATTTCAAGTGTGACATTGCTAGGGAAGCAAAGAGGCATTGTGTGTCATTTCTCCACTATTCCTGCTCTGTTTCCTATGTGTGTGCATATACAGATAATTGCTGGAGTAGACACCACAGCATTTGCCTCTTAGATATTAATTCTGACTCTCTACCATAGTGAAGTTTATATTGGTCATAGTAGTGGTATTGCTGCTTTTATAAGATGCTGCAAGTCTCTGAGAAACTTCTGTGTCATTATTCTTCAGGGAGCTCTTCTCTGAGGGTTTGGTTGTGACAGCTTAACTGATCTTTATCTGCCACAATGAATAAATAACCCATGAAATCAAAGGTTATAAGGGACCTGTAGAGAGAAGAGTAACTTCTGACCTCTCTTGTTCCAGGTAGACAATGCCAGATAAAACCCCCAAGCACTAAGGTGTAACATCATGTCACCATTCTTGGACAGCCAGCTTAAGCTAGTAGCTGTGAAGTTGAACACTCAGAATATAAATGTAAACTCTGAACTCTCCAGGCTGGCTGAGCTGGTCTCAGACCCAGGTCTTCCATGGCATGGGAAGCAGCTATAAAGATCACGGGCATCTCCAATATCAGAATGGGAAGTTCTCCATTTATGAAGGAGGATACTGTCCCCATATTCTAGGATTTTTGGATCAGGATAATTAAGACAGTAAGCTGTATAAACATTTAAGGGCAAGCTGATTATATGGCTTTTCATAATGAGATTTGTATTTCTGGCCAGTGTGGCTTCATGATTCAAAGTGAAGCAGGGTCACCTAAAGAATCCCACTTCTGTCGTATTAGGTAAGACATGGACATTCATTTGGGAGGAAATTTCATAAGAGCTTAGGAAAAAGGTCTTTTCTGAGCAGGTAAAATGCAACCAAATTAGGAGCTAAGTCTAGAATTGCCACCACATTCTGCCACTGAGACTGTCTAATTTTATATATTTTGTCACTTGCCCTTCCCTTGTTCTAGGTCAAAGATTGATAATGTTTAATGTTATTTTTCCTTGGAAACCTGCACCTTTTCCCTTTGCCTCTCCATAACTTATGAAACATGCCAAGTGTTTGTTTTTCTTCACCGATACTTTCCACTTACTTTAATTCACTGAGCTTTGCACTCACACCAAAATTTTGAATATAACCTTTCTCTTGAATGAGAAAATACTGTAAAGCTAAGCAATATTTTGTATAAATTACACACTCTGCAAGTGAAAAAGAAGAGACAGATGATGTCGTGATGAAGGAGAAAGGGCACAAGGTAGGCACTTGTGTTACTCATACAGACCTGCAGACTCCTCCGGCACAGAGGATGCAACCTCACCAGCACCATTCCAGTTACTCCAGCCACCACAGTTCCAGTAACACCAGTGGCTTCTCAACTTAAGCCAATAAATTATTTTTTCTTTAATGAGTTCCATTTTCTCATTAGTTAAGCCTGTACCTTGTCTCTGTTAAGAGGAAGGTAACTACAAAAGAGATAGGCAGTCAGCTGACTAGTGATGGTTGTAGAACTGGTTTCACATAAGATGTTATCAGGGTTCGAATATTCTTGTGCATACCAAGAAAGTATATTTGCCTTTGCAATGAGATCTTTTGCCTATTAAATGCAAAGCAAAGTGCCAACTACAAAGTGGGAAACCCCCTGAAACCTTTCCTACAGTGTTTACAGGCAATCACACAGATTTGGTCTAATATTTCTTAAAAAAAGGGAGAAATGGTTCAAATAACACAGATGTGCTTGTTTAAGCATCTACATTCTCAGTGGAGAGCAGGGTGGCATTTTCAGGTGGTACATTTGACCCAATTCTGTAGCACAATAAAATCCCTGTGGCTTTATGTCTTGATATACCACTAAGCAGCAGAGAAAAACATTGGCCCATATAGGACATTTGATAAACATACAGGGAAATGGATTCAGCAGTTATTTCTAAAGAATTGCATCAGGAGTGGAGCAGCAGAGAGAGACCAGAAGGGAAAGAGGAGATGGGGGGGTGGTGAGTGCTCAGACGTGTGTGTAGGAAGCTGGCCTGCCAGCAGCATTGCTCTCCCAACCACCTTCTAGCTGAGAGAACTCTGATACAAGGAGAATTACTCACAGGACAGGCACAAGGGAGTTTCAGCTAAGCAGGAATAAGAAGCCTATGTAGTGAAAGTAAAGAAAGCCTGCGAAGTTAACCAAAATTTAAAGCTTTGCCCTAAAAAGAGGAATGAGTGGGGAAAAAAACCAAATTAGTATAAAACATCTCAGCCACTCAAGACTATACATTCGGGGGCTACACAAAGCAAGAGAGCTGCATTCACAAAGCAGGTAGGTGCTGGATTTTAAGTAGATGTGCTTAAGTGCTTTACTGAACAGGGAAGAAAATAGGCAACATTTAAATGCTTTTATACATGGTACAGTGGTGCATATTATAAAAATTAGGGATTCCAAGAGTTTCCACAGCAAATTTAGTCCTTCCATCAAAAAATCCAGAAATGCTGTAAATTTTCCTTTTGGACCCCACGTGTGTCTATGCAGACAAGATATTCACACCTGAATTCCTCTCTTTCAATGTTGATTTTTCAGTTTTGCTTGTAAAATAGTGAGGCAAGGAGCCTCAAAATGCACCACCATACATACCTCAGAGAAAGATTCTGGCGTAAGGTCAAATATGAGGAACAATTAGGGAGTTAAGAAGAAAAATTAAAGCATTTCAACTATGACTGCCAGAAAGTACCACAATTTTTCAATTCTGCTGAACTTTTTTTCATTGAGAAAAAGAAGACTCTTCAGTAGAAAACTTTGATGACAATCACTTTTTCCTATGTTTGGCAAAGTTCTGAAAGGACAAATTAATACCAACCCTTTTCTGTCCTAACATTGTTTTTGTGCCCAGATGCAGAACACACACATTTCATGCTGTACTTACTGTTAAAAATTACTTAACTGTTATATATCAAAACAATTATAAATGAAAAGCCATGAGCATGTGAGAATATTTTTAGTGGGGCTCTGTGGAGACTGGTTCTATGCTAAAAAAGAAATATTAAACATTTTTTATGGAATATAAAAGTTGTGATGCCTGTCTGAGAAGGATGACATGGTCAAATAATGATAAGGGTAGATCAGGTATATTATAATCCTGGTAATATCATGAACTGGAAACAGTTAAACAGTATGCATTTTAACATATTTATTTACAAGGTTATATAGTTAGAAAGGAATCAGGTAGAGAATGTATACTCTTAACATTGGGAGAGAAGTGATTTTGAAAAGGACTGAGAGATCACAGCAGACATAATAAAACATGATTTCTTAGTGTAAAAGTATGGCCAAAATTTATGTGGTGTTTCGATATATATAACTGAGGATAAGAGGGCAATATTATCTATAAATCAATACAGTATCAGTTAATTCACTAGTAGAATGTTGTGTTCATTTTTTTAGTGTCCTTCCTCAATAAGGGTATCAAAGCATTAATTGAGAAGAGATTTATAAGAATAATCTGAGGCCTGGAAGGCTTGCCTTGTGGAAGAAAGTCTATATATTTATCTTATGAGTGTAAAATTTAAGAGCTAACTTAGTTCTGGTTTATAAACGTGTACCCCAAGAAAGAAGTTCTAAGTAACTCTGGTGCTTCCCAATTAATAAATGCGTAACAGGATCAAGGCAGCAGAAATCAACAGCAGAAGAACTGACACTAGAAATGCACAAGTTTTAAGGTGAATAAGGCAGCTCTTACAACAGACTGACAAGAGAGGAAGAAGTTTTCTGCAACCTGATGTTTTTAAACTAAGACCTGATTGTCCACTAATATTTGTGCTGTAGTTGAACTGAAAGTGGGTGTCAGCAGCTGAGCATCTACAGTCTGTGCAAACAGACTGTTAAGATGATGCTTATTGCTCTATGGAGTCTTTATTGTTTATTGATACATCAGAAGAGGACCATTGCATGCAGCACATCATGGAACAGGCTACTCCAGCGTGTATCCAAGGAAGCTGATCTTATCAAGTACAGAAACCAAAGAGAAGGGAGAAGGCTGCATTTCCCTATGGACAGCATTGTACAGATGGAAAGGGAGAATAACCACCGCTCTCTGTAAGTGTGGATAGCAAAGTAGCAATGCTGCAGAGAAGGCAAAATGGCTTAGGAACTTGCAGTAGGATCCTATCCAAATTAGTTGAAAAAGCAATTTGCTGATATTAATTCTAAGTGATAAATGAATGAAATTAATCCATACTGGAAAGATTAATTTGAACTACCCAATCATATCTGGTTCTGATATCACTATAGCTGCTCTGCAATCGCTTGTCAGCACAGCCTGAAACAGCAAAGAAAAAAAAAAAAAGATTCTATAAAGAAGAGAATAGAAACTAAGCAAGGGACTGCTATAATGGCATGATATAAATCTTACCAGGATTCTTTTGTTTTCCTGTCTCACAGATGACATAACAGAATTGAAGAGCTTGGAAACAGCCAAGTATGATAAGGAATATGTAAATACTTCGTATTTTGAGAAGATTTGCATTAAGGAGAAGACGAATTTAACAGCTGAGAATAGGATCCAGCACCACATCTAGTATAAAGAAGATGAGACACTGCACTTTTGGTCACCCACTGTCTTAATTAAAAAATGACAGTCAATAAAATTAAAGGGCAACTTTATTTTTTTTTTTTTTAACACTGTCTAATGCATGCAACACAGACCCTTATTTTACCCAAGTATTTAACAGGACTGTTAAGGTAAGATTGTTGCCTAAAAGAAGAGCTGGCCTCATCTTAAAATGAATTTTAAACTGGGTTTTTTTAAGCATACAAATAAGCCCAAGGACAAAAGCCAGCCACTAGACGACAGAGGCTAACGAGCAGCTTCCCTAACAGAGCCATTACTCCAGAAGGCCCCAGCTCAGCAGTTCTTCTCTGTTTAGGAAAGCATGTTGAGTGGAAATGTTCAAAGGGGTAGAGAACAATTAGGTGTGCAACTCCCATCCAAAGCTGGGGGGAGGAGGAGGAGAGGCAAATGCCAGACTTCCAGCAGGCTGTTGAAAATCTTCCCATGCCTGAAGTTAAGCATGTGCTTAAACGCCTTGGACTTTCACGGGAGAGACGGGACCCTCGATTAGAGGACTCATGGAGTGGATCAAGCATGGGGAGCCCTACGCTGCTGTACAATAAAGCTGAAGTCTCTTTTCCTGTTGTTAATCTCTTTCCTGTCTGTTAGCCTCAAGGCACAGTGAAGAGTTAATTGATTTTCATCCAGGAAAAGAGGACTTCACTGAAAAGTGCAGTCATGGAATTTTTTATTTTATTTTAAGCACCAGGCACACCTGCCAGGCCTCCAATTATTCCTCAGGAGGAGAAAGTCTACTGTTTTTCCTGTGAGGAAACCCTCTGATCCAAGCACTTGTCAGAGGTTTGTACTTCATCTATGCACTCTGTTAATCTGTCTTCCCTTTTAAAACCCGGCCGCTGGTGGAAGTTTTGGGGCAGCCTGTCCTTTTGTTTAGGTGTTTAGTGGTTAGGGCATTTAACCAGAAAAAGAGAAAGCCAGGACTAGTTTCCTCCTCAGTCAGGGGTGCTAAAATCCAGGGGAAATGCAATGTCCCTTGCAGCCCTGCTGGCTGCCCAGCAATGAAGGAGACGAGGTTTTTGAGCCCCTTGGGCTGGCCAGGCCATCATTCTTGGGGACTTGCCCAGAAAGGGGGAATTTCCTTCCCTTAACTTCTTTTAAAAAACCAGCATTTTGTGGGGGACCTGACCCTACTTTAGGAACCAGGAGCTGAAGAGAGAAGTTTTGGCCCGTTTTGTGCAGCAGCATTAGGTGTGAGGTTGACCTCCAGCATAGGCTGTTGAAGCTGCATAAAGGTAGCTCATTGTGACTTCATTGTGAGATCTGGACCATTTGGGGTGAAACCAAACTTTAAGATCTTCTCTGGGAGAGCATTCCAGTGACTCATGGACATCTACTGGTGCTGGTCTGAAAGCTCCCCAATTTGTCCCCCAGCGCTAACACAGATAATGTGGACATTGGGTCCTTAGTACCAAACATTTCCCTCTACTTATCCACTCCTGTTGCACCATGTTACATGTAGATGAAGTCTTAAAAGTTCAGAATCAGTCTAACTCTTATCTAAGGTACCTCTGTCCATTTTTCATGGTTTTCATCTCTCATGTTTTGAGCCACTACCGTAGTACTCTGCTAGAATACTTTTTTATAGTATTACATGAGGAAGTGAGACCTGCATTGCTGTGGTTTGAAATTAAAAAAAAACAACAAAAAACCAAAAGGCACAAAATGAAAAAAGAAAAAAAAATTGTACTAAATTCAAAATTGCACAGGAGGCTATAACAGCTCTACATTTTTTTAAAATACCAGCATGAGTTCTGTTGTGTGTCTTGTACCCACTAATGGATTTTAACTTTATTACTATCCAGTTTTATTGGAACTAATCAGAAGACTGTAGGAATGAAAGGACTCCCACATTACTGAAACAGTTAATTTTTTTAAAGCCAGGCTACTGAAGTGCAAGTTAAAAGGGAGGAGCAGATCAAATCCATGTGCGGGTCATTTAAGAGCTCAGACTCAATTTTGAAATATAGATTATCCAGGATAACATGAATTCAGCATTTCTATGTAATGTTGTCTCATTGATTGATCCCTTAGGCCAACAGGAGTTGGCTGTAGATAGATACCTAAGAAATGAGTTCTAAAACTTTACCGTATTTTAATATTTTATAACCTGTCAAAAAAAAATCAGTTAGAGGCTCTGCCTTTTCTCAAGTCATGATATCATGGCAGCAGATCTTCAGCAGAAGTGCATTTTTTCATACAACTAAATGGTAGTTGCCACGAAAGCACATGGCGAGTCATGACTCCGAAGAAATTCCAGGGTGAACAGTAGCAAAGGTGAAACGAATGGCTAACACCTGCCAAAACCTGCATGGAGAGTGCTGATGTCATCAGCAGTGCCATCACTTCACAGGCAAAGCCTCCGCTCAGGTCTTGACAGGTAAGGGTAGGAGGCTATGACCTTCAAATAGTCTATTTTAAGATGCATTTTCTGTGTGGTCTTTTTAAGTCTCACTGAAGCCTGGGCAGGACCCAGCCTTTTACTCATCAGGTCCTTATTTATGTTTATTTATAAGCTTTTCCATGGAGGTCATCCTGGTACTATGTGAGTGCATTATGTATATTAATGGCCTTGTCCTCAAGGTATGCTAGGAGTGATGAAAGTGTGATTCCTCCCTCTGACAACAGGGAACTGATGCAAGGAGGGGTGAGGTGATGGGCCAAGGTCATGCACAGACTCTGAAGCAGAATCTCATGTGCCCCAGCCTCAGCCTTAACTACTGGTGGAAGCTGAAGCTTTCACGACGCTTCCCAGGGTCAAATCTAAAATGTTTTTGGCATATCAGCAATGTGATAGAGAGAGACAAATCAGATGGATACACACGTATGCAGACTTCAGGACTGAAGCTTCATGAGCAGTTTCACAGACATCCCTAGAGCTCCACTGGGTACTTTCCATGAGCAATATGGAGGCAATGTCATCCAACAGACACACATTCTGGCTCCATCATAGGCTCAGCATGGGAGTATTGGCAATTTCTTTAACTCTGCTGCAACATACTGTAAAACAGACATTCTGACGCTAGAGCCACCCTGCCAAAGCCTTTTTGAACAAAACACTCAGATCAAAAGCAGTTGTTCAGATTTTGATATCCTTCATGAAACAATTGACTTTTCAAACCTTGTTACCCTAAAAATACAATACTGTACCCTAAGAAGCCATCCACTGAAGCACTGAGAATACCCAGTCAGCATCACAACGATGCTTTTCACACAGTTAAGTGGCAAAAGTAGCAACAAGAAGAAAGTATAACATCTGCCCCTTTGGGACAAAACTGCACATGGAACTAGTTAATCCACGTGATAGTAAAATACTAGCAGTCTGTATTATGCTGACATTTAATAACCAGTCAAGAAAGATGGGAAAACATGAAGGAAATTGCAGTCTCTCCAGAGGTATGCTGAAAACAAAAGTGTATTTCTCTCATCTCTTAAAAGACTACCGTGCTGTAGCATCAGAGCGGATAGTCCAGGCTAACTGGCAATGGATTTAAGGCTTCAGGACACTCAGCAGCTGAAATTGAAAGTAATGTGGATGAAGGTGATGTGTTTAGCCTCAGGAAGCATAGAATTAAACTGTCTGCTGGTAGGAGGTGAGAGGGGGAAAAGCTGGAAATGCAGCAGTCCCTTGTTTCGGCAACAGCAACCCACAGGAAGGTGGGAGGGGAAAGGAAAGAGGGGGATGAAACCACAGCAAGTTTTCCCTCAGTCTACCTAGCAGGAGATTAACAAAGAATATGCTTAATTATTGCTTCCTGCCCACCTGCCTAGTTCCTTCAGGAACCAGAGCTCACTCAAATAACATTCACTCCCTTGGCAAATTCACTCCCAATGGAGGTGGTTACAAATTAACCAAGTCAGTTTGCTTCTTTTACCCAGAAAGAACTTAATTTATTTGCATNAACTTTCAGTTTTCAAGGATCAAAATCTGGATGTCACGCTGTGGTAAATCAGCGTAACTTCTGTTCAAGGCAGTGATATTGTCTGCATTTACACCAGTCAGTCATCTGTCAGTTCTGGATGATCAAATTCACTGTCCTATTTATTGCCTTCAGTAATTCTGTGTTATCCTAGCCGGCGCTAGGTTTATTTTGTTAATAATTCATGGGTTGCCTTCAACTTATGACTCTCTGTGCTACAGAAATGATATGGAGTAATTAAACTACCTTTAAAGCACCTTGAGTGCTGTTGGCAGGAACACCAGCAAGTATTTAAAAGAATATTTAATACCGGCATGCATGCTGGGAAACAAGCTCACATCCCAGAGCCTACCCTGGGCCAATCACAAGAGAATGGCTTAATTGCTTAATCATATAAATTACAGTCACTTAATCATTTTAATCACCATCAGCCAATTAGCTCGGAGTTATGGGCTCTGAGGTAACAGTTATGCAAATGTTTGTTCCACTGCAAGCTATTAAGAGCCATATTTTCTGTATCAAGCTGACAGTGACTGATGTGAAGAGGGAAGTGAAGAAAACGAGCATTTATTTAGTAAAAACTTCTTCTGATTATAATGAAACAAATTATAAGAATGGCCTTAAAAGAAAGAAGTTGCCATTTTTATCATAGAAATTAGCCTCCATTGGTTATGCTAGTGTGGGCGCATTGAGGTGCTCTCCTAGATTTTTTTGCAGAATACTACCATGATTGCTCCAGTGTCCTAGCATCTCTGTCACTATTAATGAACCATTTCACTAATAAGATAGGAATAGCTGTTAGCATCCAGTTATTGGAAATCTGCAATAGTGAGTGAATGCTAGTTGGTTACAGTTCACCCACAGTGGATAATTTTTTGGAATACAGATGCGAAACCTTTACTATGTAACTTTGGGTTTCACCTGTTCTGTTTCTGTCAGAATCACCCTGAATTTTCATCACCATGACCATAGTGTCATTGTGCTGGCTTAAGCAATACAACTACTTACAGCAGGCACCAGATTGATTGGACTAGGTGAAATGAAAGGTCCCTTCTAACCTAGGCAATTCATCTCTATGAACATAGTCACAGTTCTTTCTCATAGGTGAAAGTATGAATGAGATTTTTCAGTATTGTATTACTCCTTTGCATTGCTTGGGTGAAATGGGGCAGCACAGCAAAAACCCAGACATAAGAAGCATCTTTGTTACAGTAAGACTCATGGGTGCATTGGAACCAGGACAGATAAGACTTTTGTGTACTCAGATATCCATTGGAATTACTTCTGTTTGGTTCTGCAGAAGTTTCAGAGCTTCATTCCTACAATAAACCTGCTATGGAAAAAAACCTAAGGTGGAGAGGAGGGGGGCATTTATTAATACTACTTTTTTTTACAGCATATATTTACCAGCCAAAACTATACTTAGGAGATAAAGAGGGTGCATCTGCCATGATTCTTGGAAGCATTCAGAAGTTTGTCACTAAAGGAGTGACACAGCTCTCAGAGAAACATGTAGGAGTTGCAAAACCTCACATAGAAAATGCACATTATATTTGGTGTTAAAAGCCACAAATTGCCCATTCTCAAAAATGCCTCACTACCATCAACAATCTGAGTTAAAAGGTTTCCCCCAAATGAATATCTGAGCTTGATTTTTTTTTTCGGTGTGTGTTGTTCTAAAATATTTAGAGTTGTAAAGTTCCATATTTGAGGCACTAAGAGGCATGATTACATAGACATACATCTCCCTGTCATCAGAGTTACATATCATGAATTAAATGTGCCTACTAAGGACATCAGTAGAAAGAATAATACATAGTTTTAAGCCATGGTTATTTGAAACCAATTAACCTGTTGGACTCTATAATACTCGATTAACAAATTATTACAACATCTATTAACTGTTTATTAGTCATTTATCAGTTACTCATAAATAGAACCTTAATGTAATGCATTTTGGCTACTTCAGAGTCAGTTTAGGGAGATGATGTATGAGTTGAGAGAAACTTATTTTAGGACAGAGTGGCTGATATTGTCAGGTAGAACAGAAAAACCAAACACTTCACTATATATTAACAACAGAGAAACAACTAGGGGCTGAAGAGACTGCTCAGAAACTGTTTCCTCTTTGGTGCAGGGGAAGGAGGTAAGAAATATGTTTCTGGGAGTTTCAGCTCAGTTTCACTAATGCTGTGAACAAATCAGCTACGCGTATATTCTAAGTACCTTAAAGAACAAAGAGCTACAAATAGGTTGCCACCTCTAAAATGCAAAACTACCTGGCAGAGGTAGGGAAAAAAATTGCTGCTACAGCTGCAGATGAGTCTGGATATGAAAAGCAACTCTGATGCCAACCAGTAAAGTCTATAGTAAAGGCAGCCAAGCTGAATGGCAACCACCCAGAGGGCAATCCCATTCATAATAGGTTTGTGAGCTAGAAAAATATTTGCATACAAATTTTAAGGAGGAAATTGAAATTGAGATTAAAGCCTTGGTCTTATAAAAAAAACCCAAAAAACAGACCAAGCAGCGGTCTCTGCCTACAGAGACAGGATCTATCCGTGGCACACTGCAGTGCCATTCCTGCATGGAGAGCCCAGCCTCAAAGGGAGTGGGGATCAGCACCACAGCTGCAAGAAATACCAGCTATGAGCCTGAATCCCATAGATGAAGACCAGGCCAGGAATGGCACACATCCTTTTCTTGTAAAGGAACAAATAGCCTCATTTCCCAGTTCCAACGTTCCAGTGCTATTGCATCTTTTGATGACCTCAGGGAGAAAGCCTGAAAAATACCTAAATGATACTTTTAAATTTCTGCCTTTAAGCAATAGCTTACCTTTCGGTAGCACCAAGGAAGCTACTGTTGAGTAGTGGTATCTTTCATCTGGGTTGACAGGGTCCCCTGGTCTTTGCCATGCCCTCAGCAGAGATACTTATGCCTGGTAAGCACTGCTTCCTCTGTCAAGGTCATTCTGCAGCTTCACAGACATGCTCTGCCTGAAATAAATTAATAACAGAGCACACCTATCAATATTTATTACAATTACTTGGGCAGAATGCAAAACAAAGGCTTTATCCATCAGAAGTGTGCAGTCAGACCATTCCAATGACCCAAAGACCAGACTCCCAAAACCTTCACCCCCTGTAAATGGTGTTATGTCCTGTCAGAAATGAGGGTTGGAGCTGCTCTTCTGCTTCTGCAAGGAAGATGGAGCCAGGTAAAGAGTCAGAAAAACAGGAGACCTTCCTGCAGAGGAGGGAGAGAGCTGCTAGGGCTCTAATTAGCCTTCCACTAAGGAAGGCTAATTTCCCAATTCCAAAGAGGAAGTGTTTTGCCTAGGATATTAATTTACCCTCTTAGTCTGAAACCCTCAAAATCTTTCTAAGGCCACCTGGCAGAGGATGTCCTTAAGGTGGTGGTTGTACAGAACCACTCACTTCAGTAGCTAAGGGCACAGATTATAGCCTGTTGCTTTTTGGCTTTAAAAAATAAATACAGCTGTGATATTGTATGTGTGCATGCATGCTTTAAAAGCCTTTAAGAGAAGAAAAATATTATTTTCTTGATAGGTTAATGAATGATCTCGATTTGTCATATTTTATGTCTGCTACAGAAAAAAAGTTTTAATGAATGTTTTAAAAGATGCTTTGATGTCAGGTTTTCTTAATTTCTTTTCTAGTGCTATTTTTTCCCTATTTCTACATTCACTTCATCCAGGCAGCATGCAAGAAATGCTACATCAGGCTTCTTGAAAATAAAGCTCAATTAAGCCAGGTGGCCTTTGATTGTTAACGATTGATTAGAAAGCAAAAGACAGATTTACAGCAGATGCAGATTAGTCAATAACTGAAGTTTTTTTCCTTTTTTTTTTTTTTTTTGTAAAAGAGATCTCCTTTCTGACTGATGTTATTTTTTTGTGTTTCATTAAGATGCCTGTATTTATACCATGCCTCAATAGAAAGGGTTTTTTTATTTGATTGACAAATTTGTCACTTAGAAAAGTACATACTGCTGCTGCTGTTTTTACTGATTAGTGATAGTGGTGACTATATTAAATACAATAATGATCTTAATATATTGTAATTTCAGTACATGTTGGTGCTTGTTTTCTGCTTGTAGGGAAGTCACACTGTATCACACTATTTGTTTTCATTAGTATGGTGAGGGTGGGGAGATGCATCGGTGCCTAATCCCAGGGCAGGAGCAATCTCCACTCAGGAACTGTGCTGTGCAAATGTTCTTTTCTCTGATATTTCTAACCTTACAATGAGCAAGAAGAATCTTTGACCTGCCTTAAGCAACAGTGTGCCTAAGGAGTGGCTTGCATCACAAACCTGATCAATATTTGTTTCAGGCATTTTATTCCAGACAGGCAAGTTATCTGAGGTTGTGAATAGCAGCAAACACAGGTAGATGGCTATAGTTAAATTCAAGACAGGGCTGTGACAGCAAAGTGCAGCCCCAGTCAAAGTTTAGGCACCTTAGGGAGCAACATCTGAACAGGGGCTTTTTGAATATTAATTTTGCTCTGAATTCCTGTTTGAATTGAAGTAGGATGATGGTGCCTACACTAGCTATAATGCCAATTACAGCTTAGTAGCAAGGTAGCCCTGAGAAAGTTCCTAGCCAGTTTTAGTTTTAGAGGCCTAAGTATTTTTGGAAATCTGAGTCCATAATCAGCTGCACACTGCAGCATCTTTCAGCTCATCACCAGAGCACAGGGAACTGACATGTGAACAAGATTTTCTTTCTGTCTTCTTCCCCATCTCCCTGTCTCTGGCATCTTCACCAGCTGCAGGGTACAACGAACAGCTGAGTGACAACTGAACTTGAGACATGGGTGGGTGCATGGAAGAGGTCTGGCCCTTGCATGGACTGCAGAGTGAAAGCAGATACCGAAATCAGTAGGGAAAACTGTCATAGACTGTTTTCAGCGAGAGGAAGTGCCAAAACCCACAACTCTCCTTCAAGCCCCAGTGTAGCTGAGTGAGCCTTGTCTTGGGTATGTCAAAGCCTTGAGTGCAACCTGTGGCTATTCCACTTTGGTGCAGGGCACATTTTCCCCAATGGAAATAGAAAAGCAGTGTAAAACTGCAGATTTCCTGAAGGCACAGGGAACTCCAAACTCCCTTTTGACTTTCTCTCTTTGCAGTGATTGCCTATACGGATTTGAAAGATGTTTAAGGGCCACAGGGAAATTAAGACAAAATCACAGCTGCACTGCTTAAGAAATGTAGGTATAGAAAGGACATGGTTAAATTAATAGGGGTGTTCTGTTGTTCAGATCTGGGAACATGGAATACAAGCCAGGTCTGAGCAGTGAATGTTAAAGCAGCAGTAAAATGGGCAACATTAAAAGTATAAAAGGACTATTATAAACTCCTGATTTAGCCTTCTTAATAAAAACTGAAAGCTGGCATTGCTTCCAGTAAGGGCTACTGAAAGTGTGACTGTGTTAGTACAGGTGGGGCCAGGGAGAGGGAAAGGAAGAGAAAACAGAGCATCAGGAGAAAGTGTGCTTTTGTTGTCTGATTTTGATTTTATTAGAAAATTTGTAATGAAAAAAGGGTAGCTGGATTCCTCCACTTTACGTAGTGAAAGGGAGCCTGAAGATTTCCCAGTGAGAAAGAAGAGAAGAAACTCATCTTTTTAACGTGCTCCATTTTCCAGCCTTTAATCCTGAGGTTTCAGATAGCCCAGGCATCAGCTAAGGCAGAAGTTAGACTAAAGAGAAACAGAAGAGTTTCCTTTCTTCTTATTTTTGGGCTGGTCATAAGTCAGAGATTGTTGGACCTTTCATAAAGCTCTCTTATTGTGCATTAAGTCCAATGACCTTGCATTGGCTATGGGATAAAAAAACTCAATCCACATTTACCCTACAAAAAAATCCTGACTGATCCTCTGGAGGGTTCCCTGTCTTTGTTTCTGTTGACTGCACAAGGGCATTCACTGGTATGCTCCTTACTGAAGTCCCTTAGCCACACTAAGGTGCTCTGAACCTGGGGGCACTGCGGGACAAAATGCAACCTATTGAGATATTGTGAACGGCTCTTGTCTAGTGCCACTTCCACAGAAGACAGCAACCTTTTCTCTGTGTGCTCTAGACTTCTAGCAATGTGTCACCAGCCAGAAATTCAAAGTGCTGAAGGCCTGACCCTAGCCTGGGCATTAGCTACAGACTTTATTATTAGCTTATGACCAAGCGAACTCCATTCTCTTCGTTCTTTTCTCATACACAGTATATGGAATTAACTGCTGAATTTTCCCCTGAAGGACTCTGTCTTCTTCCCATTGCTCTTTCTCTTTTAACCCTTAAGTACAGTATCTAAAATAATTGAGTAGACTTAAAATAGCTAAAAATGAAACAGCTGTTGACCCTGGTCTTTCAACTGTTCCTTTCAATTTTAGTTACTCTTGTAAAGACCTTTAATAAGGGACACAGAGTGTTTTTGTTATCTTAAGTAATTCCAATTCTTTTCTCAGTTGTGTCATGCAATATGCTACTATTGATTAAGTTAATGCAGATATTTTTTTTCTTAGGAAGGAGTAGGTTAGATGTATTTGTGACTTACCAATGCATTTGTTTTATTCTTGTGATCTCTCTCTTGCATAAATTGGAGTAAAATGGACAAAAAATTGAAAGACCATTTCCCACCAGTTTTGAGTTGATAATGGATTTACACTAACCTATGTCTGTAGTAACTCAGGTGTGAATCAGGATTATTGTGAATTAGTTATTGGGTATATCTAATTTCTGCTTCCTCAGTGAACGATACAACATATTTGTATACACATGAATGTCTGTATTTACAGGATAGGGCTTAATGAATGATTTCTCAAATCAACCTCAGTAAAATGGTGTGATCTGATGATGTAATGAACAAGGAAGGTGGTATACTGAGTACCTGCCGTGCCACAGAGGGATCACAGTGTTCAGCATCTCGCAGGATTAATCCATAACTGAGGGCTGTTGTGACTCACATTTATAACGACCAGCTCACCCTAATAAGAAACAAGCCACATTTCAAACTTTGATCTAAATGTAAATTGGCTGCTGGTCAATTAAACAGAAATTAGATCATCACTCACTAGGCCAAAGGCATCAACAATATGTTGATGTATTTCTCAATAGCAATTTCTTGAAATCATTCTGCAGCTGTAATGAGAGAAGGCAACAGAGGTTTGTTTCTCTGCTGTCTTGCAGCTCTGCCCCTTTTGGGTCCAAGAGGAGGCAGCTGTGGTTGCGCTCCAGTGCATGGAAGCTCTGGAGATCTGATGAAAGGAATCAGGCAATAATTTGCAAACTCTGGTTTCTGATGCTGCACTCCTAACTTGAGCAGGGCCTCATGCCTCTCAAGCTGAGAGGAAAAGTCTGTTTTAAAGAGCTAGACAAAAAAACCCCTCACTAACCAGGAGGCAGGTGTGGACACAAGTGTAGGAATTTCTGTAGATTTAGACCCCCAGAGATGAAAAAGGTGTGGTAAGATTCTATAAGACAAAATGTCCTCATCATACCTTGAATTTTAATGGAAGACATTATGAAAAGGTGTGAGGGATCAGCATCAAGGGCTCAGGGAGATACTGGTGCAGTAAATACAGTAATTGTTCACTGAGGGAAATAGTGTGTCAGGAACTCTTTGTAAAAGGCAGGAAAAACAGTTGTTTGATCCTGTGTTCATGAGTAATACATGTCTTACAGGTCTGTGATTGTTTACTATGCATCATGGTCTCTGTATTTCCATTTCTATTTTATTCCAGATAATTATAAATGGCTAATATTCCCACAAGTACAAAGCTACAATGATGTACTTTCATCTCCTTCTGACGACTTCATGTCATTTTAGAATAAGAAAACCTCCCCTAACTAGATCAAGTGTTTACTCCAGACCAAAAATATATCCATGACTGGAAGAGACTCTGAGAGTGTCTCCCAGTCCAAAGGGTGTCTGAAGATTCCTGTCAAAGATCAAAAGACTGTGCAAAGGGCATGTGTAAGTGGGAATCTGTGTGCCGTTTATGCACTCTGCTGGATAAGAAATGCTGTGAGCAGCGCTGCAAAAAAATCCCTTTTGATTGTGTTAACCTGGTTTGTACCACCATTATCATCATTTTACCTTTGTTTTGAACTGAAATGTCAAGGATTATAGATAGAAAGAGAATACTGAAGGACTGTTAAAACTGGCAATTTTCTATAAGAGGCATCCACTTCCTCTGGCCTAGCAACTGCCATGACACTTGACAACCATCTACTATGTTCCACTGCATTTCCAACACAACTGTGCTTCTGGGCTGGTCTGAGTCAAGTACCAAGCTAAGGGCAGAGGTTAAGCCAGACCAGTTCAGCAACAGAAACCATGCCTTCTGGCTTTAAGGAAGAGGGAAGGGTGGGAGATGTCCATTCTATGATTCTATGTGGTGAAGATGGACTGAGGTTTTTAATACAAATGATTTTACACTGGAGGCTGGCAAGGAAACATGGAAAAGTAGAAGTGAAGACCAGGGAGGCAGAAGGCAACTAGCTGGGTGGGGAGGTAGGGTTTAGAGACTGAGAAAGAACTGCGGGATGAAATGAAAGAGACATGCATCAGAGACACCACTGAGGCGGTTATCAGGATGTGAAACAGAAGTGTCCCTGAAGGGACCAGATGGGTCACAGAAGGTGCTGAGCAGAGGAGGCTGGTCTGACTGACTGAGGAGACAAGAAGAGTCTGGATATGAGGTAGGACTGAATGGTGAGCATGAGGAGGAAGGAGCTGCCCAGCTCAGTGAAGGACGGTGGGGTAGGATACTGCATTCTGACAGATAGGCTGTAGGGGACACAGCAAAGGCTTGAACTTGAGAAGGGAGAGGAAGACAAAGATCTTTTCAAAGCCATAAACAGTAAATGAGATCCCCAGTCTGGGTCTCACTATTCCTTTGTCAACATGTAACTATGAAAACTGATGAATGTTTCTAGTACTACTCTCCCAGAACGATGGCAGCTTAGTACTATTATCAGTTACTCCATTAACTCACCTACTAGAGGTCCAAAGACCCAGCTCTGCTGACGACCCATAGGAGTGTCAGTGTGACGCCATATGATGCAGTTTGTTTTTCCATATGCTTTCCTGAAAGCCCTAGGAAATTACTCTCACAAAACCATATTAAAAGGACTTTATTAATATAGCAGAGTTAATCGGAGTATAAGCTAGGAAATGCCAGAAGTGCCACAACCAGCCAACTGTTACTCCCCTGGGGTGTTGCAGTCCCCACTAATAAAATATCACAACCAAAATTATAATAAAAAAGCAAACAGATTTTTTTTGGGTCAGTCATGCTGTGTTCACTTTGAAAATGACTGCATGGTAAGGCGAGATTTTTAAAAGTTCCAAACAGAAGCAATTAAGTTGGTGAAAGAAAATATAGCTATTTGCAAATATGCCCTCTCCTCCTTCACTCTGCAGTGCAAGAGTACTCCCAAGGGACCAGTTAATTTCTGTATGTGTATGTACTGTTCTTTAGGTCACAGTACAGCAGACTGAGACACAGAAGTTCAAGCCAAAATTGTTTTGCAATTAAGAAAGTGTTGCAAGGTGAAGTTGTGAGGGGAAATAATAAAAAAGGAGGTCTTTAGTATCATAAGGTTTTTTTTTTTTTTTACTTCAATGGGTCTGAAGCATATGTTTTAATCTAAAGTACATGCTTGAGAAACATTGTTTTGAATTAGGTCAGACTTAGGTGTTTAAGAGAATTCATGATTGAGGGGCAAAGCTATATACTCTGCACGTTGTGTAATACTTTGTTTTAAGGGTCTCTGGTTATCAGAGAATAAAACTGATGTAAATCATGTCACATACATTAAGAATAAAACTTGAGAAAGGCCTGACATACTTTAAGCAGCCCACATTGCAGGCACCTTATGGCTAATGAAGTCCCTGCCTTCCAGCCAGGAATTACTTTCTATCGGGCCAGTGAGATATCAGCGCAAATTAAGACTTCTCCACTGTCACAAAGAACACTTTGGACTGAACCAGGGTCTCTTGAGTCCTAGCCCAACCTTCACAGCTCTAAACAGTTGTATGTAACCCCCTCCACACTAACTAAAAATAGGCTAAATACAATTTAAATGGCAAGCTTTTGAGAATTGTATTTTCTCAACAACCAGCCATGGAATACAGAACAAAGCAGAACCCAAGTGTTAATTGCTCCAACCCCATAATTAAATGCAGACATACTGTACTCTGACTGTGATTCTTGAAAGCTTGCCCACTTGGTTTTTTTTGATCCAATAAAAAAGAACACCATCAATTTTGTTTTGTTGGAGTAAATGCAGTTTGCAATAGCTGACGTGACAATAGGTTATTGGTATAATTACAATCAGAAATGCCTTCATGCATTAGCCACAAGCTAAAAAAAGAAAAAAAGCAGTAGTCAAGCCACTGCAAATTATTCTGCTTATTACCATCCGGTGTGCTTTAGAAAGCAGTGAACGCGCATGTGTTTATTTTGCGGTTCTGTTGGGGAACAGCCCTGGGATCAGATTTAGTGCATGCCTGCCTGGATGAGCCCATGCTCTTAGTTGGACAGATACAAGGCTGTCTGGCCCAGAAGCCAAACACTCACATCAGCACAGTACCATAAGCAACCTAATGTACGTTGCTTCTTTGCTACTCTGTCTTCATAGCTCTGGACCAAAGGCCAACCTACATAGATCCGGACCAAAGCCTTGGCAATTAGAGACAGTGTCACTCTTCTTCCATTCCTGTCCTATGATCTGAGCTACATGAAGAGTTTTCACCCGACCCACAGCATGTAGGTCCTGCCATCCCTCTCCAAGTCTGACCTTCACTGTTGGCTCTGTTTAGGAACTAAATGCAAATTGAATATTTATGATTTGGATGTGCCAAGATCAAGACTTCACATCCCAATTAAATTCAGGAGGTTGGTTCAATAAACAAAAAATCCCTTCCAAAAATTGAATCAACGTGTTATATGCCTTCAGGGCTTGAACCCCATAGGCTATTTCCTACTTGTGTTTTATCTGCATCCTGCACATTTTCTCTGTTAGTGAGTGTCTATGTCTGCAAACAAAACCAAAGCTGAGACTGTCATGTGATCACTTGTGGATGCTTAAATCGAATACCAAATTTAGTAGGCCACCCTAAAATACGGGCAATAATTTTAAAGTCATTTAGAGGGTAGGCAGCATTAGGGCACTGCTCTCATCGCTGCCTATAAGTTGGTGAGATCCCTTCATGTGGGCAGAAAGGCAGGGTTGCTGTTGCTTTCACTGGGGGGGATCCCCACTGAGGAAGTCCTGCGTATGTGCTTGCACTTTGGAAGTGCACTGCACCAAAATGCAGGTTACACCCTCCTCACTGTCTAACTCCTTCCCCCCCCACCATCACCACCTATCCTTTGGGCATTTACCATCTGTCTCCAGATTCCCATGCAGACAGGGGTTAAAAGCATTGCTACACTTACCTCCTATGCTCAATGGACTTTGCACCACAATGGTTTCTGCTGTGCCTCAGGAGTACTGGCTGGTCATTTGAAAGGTGCTTTATGACCCCTGCAGAGTGAAATAAACCTGTAAGTGAGAGGTAAAGCCTTGAGCCTGAATAGTGCTATAAAGTTGTTTAACTCTAGCAAGTTAGACAATCTCAAATAATTTCCCCTTGGGGGCTGAGTAAATTCTTGTGGGAGAGGAAGAAGAGGATGGATATGCGGTGAGGGAAACACTTGGTAGCTGCAGTGTTGGTGGTGGTGGGAGGGCTTCTGCCTGCAACACAGCCCACGTACCCATCATTCTTCCAGCCACAGACCACTGGGCTATGCACCCCACCAGCAAAGCAGCCCTCTGAGATTGCAAAGAGGTCTTCTAACTCTCATTTGAACCTCCAAAGTATCTCTAAATCTAATCTGATCTGATGATTTCCTGACCAGGTATGCTTGTTGTTTTTCCCCCTTTGCTGATACAATACAGCTAGTGAATAATCAATGAATTTTTTTCCTCCCATATCAGTTCTGTACCCTACTGTCACATTTGCATTCTGCCTTACATATTTCCTTATAAATAAATCACTAAACCCGAGGAAGCTGTGGTTGCTTTGGGGAGTCTCTGACACAATTCAAACATCTTCCTGGAAAAATTGTTCCTTTCTAAATTTGTCCTACAGTTTCAAACCAGAAGTATAATTCTTCTCAAGCCGTTAAATATAGCACAATTATTCAAAGGCTGTGGTGTGCTCAACCAAGAGGTAATAGCATCACTTCAAACAGGTAAACCATCCCTGTAAACTCTCTTAGAGATCCTTATTAATAACAGTAAATAATTACTATTAGTTCTATAACCAAACTGGTTTATGCCCATGGGAATGCAGGAAGAGAGCCGACTTCTCTAGTGAGAATTGCAGCCATTATTTTGGCAGCATTGAACCTAGATTTATGGTATTCCATTAAGAAGGAATGCATTAACTCTACAACTGTCACCACTGCATTGATGTCAAAGGAAGTGCTCTGCCTGGCTTTGCTGACTTGATTGATGGAAAATAGTATATCAGTCTGGTCGCTCTCTCTCTGATGAGAAAGACAAGTATCCTGGATCCCTGAAGCTATAGCAAAGCTCCATTTTTTTTTTTCTACTCTTGGCTAATTTTTCTGCATTCTTTGGCCCTGGCCATGGAAAAGGAAAAACAAGACAGTTGACTTTTTTACATTGCCCAGAAAGGAAGCATCCAAACAGGCAGGGCAATGAAGTTGAACCTTTCTCGCCTTCTACTTCATACTCCAGTTCAGTTTCAAGCTTGAACTTTGCACAAACACTATCGCCACGATGGGCCAAACTTAAACAGCGAATTCAAACAACAGACTTGGAGATCAGCGCAGACTGAAACTCAGTCAAAATCTTGATTGCAGGATAAAGACCCACTCTCCCAACATCAGACTGCAAAAATACTGGATTCATCTCTGGTGAAAACATAAAATAGCACCTATTCCTGTAGCACATTAAAAAGGCGCTTATTTTTTGCAGAGCAGGGAAGTGCTGCTATTGCTCTTGAACAGACGGAGAATTGAGACACGCAGGAAATGTCTAGTAAGTAAAATAACCAGGGACCATGCTCTGGCCCTGAGGCCAGGCAGCACAGCATGGCTCAGCTCTACATACCATAGTCTCTTCTTTCCCTTCCCCACCCCCTCAAACCCAGGGTATTTGAGTTGAAATTGCCTGCTGGGAACGGTCCCTGGCACATGCTCTCCCCTGAAGCGTGTCTGTGAGTTGTCTGGAAGAACAGCAATCAGCACAGCCAGGACTGCACTTGGGAGTGTGCTAGCAATTAAAGAGCATGGACAACTGCCGGCCTCTGCTGCCGCCCTGCTCTGTCTGTCAGGGGAGAGACAGCAGAAGGAGCATTCAGGTCCATAAATATGATCCTTGAAACTCTCTTCTAAACCTATTGACATTTCAGTTTTTAACAGCAAGCTGAACCAGATGGGTAACAATCTGCATCTGCGTATGCCCCTAACAGCTTCAGTTGTGGCAACCCAGGGAATTTGCCTTTCTGCTCTGAAAGACTCCAACCAGATCAGGGAGGGCACTTTTATTATCATTCAAGTCAGGAAAGTAATGTAAGGAAAAGATGGGAGCCATGATCAGCTTCATTAGATTTGCAAATAAGATCCCCAAATGCACGCACATGCTTACACACACACACACACACACACAACTGTGCACATGCACACGCACGCACAGTCCAAGTGACAGCACCCACTAAAACCTTCCAGAACTATCTAACATATGCAGCATACAGGTTCTGCAAAAATGCAGTGCTGAAGTCTCTTAATGAACAAAATGTTTTCCCCACAGTCACAGTGGCGTCTTAATCCTTCCCATGTCTGGCTTTGCTGCTGTCTGAGGAAGACACAGTGGTTGTGGTGCTGACCAAGGACCTGAAAAATCTGAATTCCTCAAAAGCTATCAGGACAGGACCTCAGCTAAACTACATACTATACATAGGAGATGGAGAAAGCAAAAAACCATATTTTTGGGGTTTTTTTTTTGCTTTCGGTCAAGAAGTAAAGTCAGATTATAGAAGATACCATTTTGTCATCTTCTTGCCCATATGCATTGAGAGTTTTGATTCTATGTCTTTATATATATATATATATATATATATATATATATATATATATATTTAGGATGCATTCTGTTGGTTTTATTCCTGTGTTATTATTAGAAACCATCCCTGTAGATTTAAAACTGATGTTCTCTTTACAGAAATAATCTCTATTATTCATAATATTTTTGGCCTGAAATTAGTCCTTCCACAAAGACTTCCCTTCTCAGGAGAAAGATTAGTCTCTTTACTGTCTTGTTTCACTGCCCTTTTCTGTTACTCTTCTGCTGATACTCCATCTCATCCAAAGCTTTTGCAAAAGCAAGGGGCTTACAATGAACTCATTAATCGATGCTTCTGGAGTTAAGATATGGAGAAGTCTCACCCCTGCACATCTTCTCATCATTGCTGTGCTTATCATCATCTTAAATTGGTTTGTCAGTCAACCACTCACCTCAGTTGCTGTTTCTCACTATGTCAGCATCACACTCCCTATAAGAAATCATAAATTATGACATGTAGCAAGGTTCATATAACATTGAGCCAAAATAATCACTCAGAAGTTTGTTACTGACATTTCCCTCACAGCATTTTGCACAAATGGGTGTTTCCAATTCAGGTCTTTACATTTTCGTCTCTCCAGTTTTCATTCAAGTCCCCTGCTTTTATTAAATGTGAGCTATTGAACTAACTCAGTCCACTGAGTTATTTCACAAATGATTAACACAGATTATTCTAGAAACCATCGTCTTTTAATTCTTTACCTTCTCAAATGCATTTACATATTAAGTTTCTCTAAAGTACCTCCATGTAAGAATAGAGACTGCAGCATTTTTGCAGTGCTGCTTGAAGACCACTTGTATTCACAGCATGGGAAAATCAATGTAAGCCATACAGAAAATATCATAAACATAGCTGTGTATGGGGAAATTTGAAAACTGTTTTTTTCCACAATAGAAAGCAGATTTTTCTCTAAATTTGCTTGAAAGAGGAAGCAGATTTTTCTCTATATTTGCTTGTCCACCATCTTGCCTTTTCTGATACACTTAGTCATCACTGTTTCAGAGCACCAGGCAATATGATTCAGCATTCTTCAGGCAAAACATAGCACAGATGTGTTTGGTCAGTCTGCTGGCTAATTGATAATATATCAGCTGACAGCCTGCAGGGGACTGGCTGCAGATGTCTCTCGTTGAGAGCTGTGTAGCTGCGATGACCATTATGAGTGCGTTTAGCTTCAAATTCTGTATTTTTGTAAAGAACTCTGATAAACATGGATATTTAAATATTCTGAAATAAATACGCGAAACATATTCCTGACTATCAGATTTTATTATCAAAATCTGCAGTTTCCAGATATTGGTTTTGATATATTCATAGAAGGTGTAGATGGAAAGAAGCAGCATAAGCTTTATTTGACAATATATATTTTTAACTGTTTGCATAAAACCTGGTAGGAAAGAAGTTTGTGCAGCAACCTAACACACACTCTCATCTTTCTGTTTGATTGCAGACTTCCAAATAACCATTGGCAGGGCTAGCAGAACACCACTGTGTCTCTGCTTCAGTTTCTATTGCCATGACAATTATCTGTATGAAACTAGGTCTTTACGATAATATGTGCTCCACCATAACAGACCCAGTCAGTTTGGTACAATGACTCTTCAGAGGATTTAACTTTTTATTATATTGAATCAAAAAGAAAGAAACAGTCTGACTGAAGAGCTGACTCTTGAGCTAAAACATGTTTTATCCATTCATTTTTCAACAGGCTTTCAAGACTGTATTGCATAAAGTTTATTTTAGCTATCAAAAAAACTATCAAGATGTGTTACTCATTTTAAACAAATGTTCCTATTGTAGTGTCAGATTTACATGTTTTTCTGGCTCTGTCTCGNAGTAAAGTCAGATTATAGAAGATACCATTTTGTCATCTTCTTGCCCATATGCATTGAGAGTTTTGATTCTATGTCTTTATATATATATATATATATATATATATATATATATATATATATTTAGGATGCATTCTGTTGGTTTTATTTCTGTGTTATTATTAGAAACCATCCCTGTAGATTTAAAACTGATGTTCTCTTTACAGAAATAATCTCTATTATTCATAATATTTTTGGCCTGAAATTAGTCCTTCCACAAAGACTTCCCTTCTCAGGAGAAAGATTAGTCTCTTTACTGTCTTGTTTCACTGCCCTTTTCTGTTACTCTTCTGCTGATACTCCATCTCATCCAAAGCTTTTGCAAAAGCAAGGGGCTTACAATGAACTCATTAATCGATGCTTCTGGAGTTAAGAT
>VXBJ01007137.1:2197647-2298272 GCA_013400055.1 Nycticryphes semicollaris
ACTCTGATAAACATGGATATTTAAATATTCTGAAATAAATACGCGAAACATATTCCTGACTATCAGATTTTATTATCAAAATCTGCAGTTTCCAGATATTGGTTTTGATATATTCATAGAAGGTGTAGATGGAAAGAAGCAGCATAAGCTTTATTTGACAATATATATTTTTAACTGTTTGCATAAAACCTGGTAGGAAAGAAGTTTGTGCAGCAACCTAACACACACTCTCATCTTTCTGTTTGATTGCAGACTTCCAAATAACCATTGGCAGGGCTAGCAGAACACCACTGTGTCTCTGCTTCAGTTTCTATTGCCATGACAATTATCTGTATGAAACTAGGTCTTTACGATAATATGTGCTCCACCATAACAGACCCAGTCAGTTTGGTACAATGACTCTTCAGAGGATTTAACTTTTTATTATATTGAATCAAAAAGAAAGAAACAGTCTGACTGAAGAGCTGACTCTTGAGCTAAAACATGTTTTATCCATTCATTTTTCAACAGGCTTTCAAGACTGTATTGCATAAAGTTTATTTTAGCTATCAAAAAAACTATCAAGATGTGTTACTCATTTTAAACAAATGTTCCTATTGTAGTGTCAGATTTACATGTTTTTCTGGCTCTGTCTCGGATTCTTCATGGGGATCAAAGTGATAAAGTTCATTACATCAGAAAACTCACTTAGATCAACTTACAGTACTTCAATGAAAGAGAGTTTCCTTTGCTGGAACAACTTAAAGTACATGCATATATTTTGATGTTCCTGGTCCCAGTCTTGTGATGCTCTCAGCCCAAACACTCTCCTTGGCACCAGAGGCACAGAAAGGTCATGCAAATATTCCAAGGTTGTATTCATTAAACACAGGACATGGCGTTGAAACTTGTAGCTTTAACAGAAACTGAAGTTATTTAACACTTGACCAAGAGCCTGATGTGTCTTTCAGGAAGATTTTTACTGTCTTCATTGGATTCATGATTTTGTCAGTAGGCAGAAGGAGATTAGGTTGCATATTTAATGAACTGCCAGCTTCTCCTACAGAATATTGTCCTACTGTCCAAACGGTAACATTCCTTTACACCTACTTATCTATTCATTAAAATGAAAGTAAGATCAGGTAAATAATGTTTTAAACCATTTTAAATGGAAAAATGCAGATACACCCATCAGAACATTTTGTGAGAAGATCCCAATTACATAAAGATTACGAAGGTTTGGGGGATCCAGAATGGAATGCCTGGTCAGAGGAAACAGGGTAAGTTGTGAACACATAGGGTCAAATTCCCAAACACTCACATTTCCTGGGTTTGCCTCAGTTATTGAAATGTTGGATCTTCTGAGCTGGATTTTTTTTTCTTTCCTTCAAAACTGGTTGAGCTTGAGGTCTTGTTGTATTACAAGACAAAAGTGAATATCAAACATTGGGATTTATTTTCCAAAACAGAATTCCTGTAAACCACTCGCTACCTAAGTGAGTAAAACTAATAACCCCCACATTATTTTGTTGGACAGTATTTCTTCTGAGCTGATCCCTGTAGCTCATGATTAGTAGTCAACTGTGTTTTCAAATAGCTAAGTATGTCAGCCAACAGTTGCTTAGCAAAAATGTAGTCTATGATGCAGCTGCCTGAGTTATCCCCAAATTAGCTTTTTCCACCCTGTGGTCTTTTACCTCTGGAGGGAAATTTTCTTTGACATGCCCACCTGGACAGAGCCCTTTTTACAATTGTGAGTTAGCAAGTACTTCCTTTCTGTCCCAAAACTTCCTCAGCCACAGATCCTATAATAAACGGAGGAGATGAAGCATAGACAGACTTGAAGCATGCAGACTGTTTCATGCCGTGATTACAGATAATGTCGATCTACTACTCTATTGCCCAAACAACTACTGCCAGCCCATGTGACAGAAACGTGCTGACCTGTGCAAAGATAAGTTAAGTACTCAGCAAAATGGATTGTTGTGGAGTTAGGAAGTGATGGGTTGAAGACATGTGTTTCCATGGGTGCCCAAAGTGCTAACTGTGAATATTTGTAAATGATGCGTAGAGAGTTCACATCTAAGCCTAAGTGCCGCCTAAGTACCTTCACAGTTTTGCTTACCAAGTGGCTCTTAAAAATGACCAGTGAATACTTAGAGAGCATAAAATACAGAGCAGAAAAGCTGCATGACATTCTACAGCACTTTCCTCTGCCTCTCCTTCCAAACCTCTTTCTATGTCTGGCATTAGAACCAAGCCCCAGTGAGACTACCAGGCATGGGTTCTTGCCTTTTAGGTCTTAGCACTAAGTCATATTCAAAGACTTAAAGCCAGCCCTTCCACTTTCTTGTTCTTCACAACCTGGGGAAAAGATGAGGGCAAATATGAGAATCTCAGGGGAACAGGAGGTTTTGTGAAATTTTCACAATGTTGAAATGAAATCTTTCTGGAGACCCTTATGGGATTTCCCTGCCATTAAACCAGAATCTGAACCTCAGCCAAGGTTCAGACTTTAACTTGAAACCCAAACCCTGATTTAAAGCTGATCTTGACCCACATCTGGTCAACATCTTTTGAGTTTACATGCTAAAGAAACCTCAGGCTGGTTTTGTTCCTTTTACAGGTGATGTGCTCCTCTTGGAAAGGTGAAGAAGAGAGTGCTTTCATTGTAGTATTATAGTAACTTACATTTATATAGTAATTTTTTATCCCCAAAATCCTAAAGTGCTTTAGAAACCATATAAAAGGATGTCTTAATCCACTTTTGAAATACAACACTTAGTGCAATACCATATATCAGCTTAGGAGAGGATGCATGCCAGAAGTCTTTAATGACCACAAACAGACAGGACCTTGGTTTTAAGTTTCACTTAAACACAGTAGCTCCATCAGCCCAGTCTCTTAAACTCCAGACTGGGTCGGCAGTTCAATTCTGACTCCAAAGCGAGATTGCCACCTACTAAATCATGGATGCCACTCAAGACAGCACCAATACATTCCTTGGAGTCCTTCTGCTCGAGCCCTCATTGTCTGCAAATCCACTCCAACCTGTGAGGTGCAACAGGCCTATGTTGGAAAGGATAAGAAAGGGTGGTAAAGGGGACAACAATATTAGAGAAGAAATACTTGCCACCCAGTGTACACTTTCTTCTTGAGAAAACACAATCAACCTGCCAGATCTACTCTCAGTTATCATCTTGTTTATAAAAAACACATAACGGAACTTGCTTAAAACATACCACTGAGGCACAGAGAAGTTAAGCTATTAACACACAAAGCGTAATCAATAAATTACATTAATTCATATATCGATCACATAATCTATTTTAAATAAAAACATAACAGTGGTAATAGAAAACAAAGAGTATGCATTTTAAGTGGTACCTGAATAATGCTGAAAATTCACAGATACTGTCTTTTTATCACAGAGTACACCAGCAAAAAATAAACTTCTGAATCCACTGAATATTTTGATAACATATTATCCAAAAAAGTCTTTTCACACAGTGACAAAACTTTGTCATTAACATTTTTTTAAATTACCAATTTTTTAAAAATACATGGAGATGAAGAACAATCGTTGTAATATTTATATGGTTTATATGTATATGAGTCCTATTAAGTAAGAGTAAAAAGTGAAAAAAAGATTTGTCATAGAGGTGGATGAGAAGACCAGGGAACAAGGCCGAAATATGTTTCAAAGGACAAGGTTTGCAATTGCTAACAATGAAGGCTAAGTTTTTCAAGACTGATAAACAAGTTGGGAAGTCTCATTTTTTACCTGTCCAACTACATACATCTCTAACCTTCACTGAATCTGGTGCTTCAAATTGCAGATGCTATTTGAATATTTTACCTGAAAACTGAAATTAAAAGAAAGAAAGAACGAATGTTTTTTGTGGATTGCATCTATGATCAGAGAGTGGAAGAAGCAGATAAAACTGAGTATTTGTTGCAAGTTTTGAACTCAGCCATTTTCATTTTTCAAATAGAAGGCCATAAAAATAATACAGGGAATGAGTCCACTTGCAGGAATCTGGAAAGCTTTGACCTCTATGTCAGGCTAAGGCAGCTGGAGAGGAGAAGTCCCAAGTGATAAGCAGGAGTAATGCTGGGATGCAAGAGCAATTGAGTCTCATTTAATTCCCTTCAACTTGATCATACACTTTTCCTGTAAAGTAATTTCTGGAGGGCTTAGCTTGGCCAAGAAAAATTACTAGTGCTGCACTAAAATAGGAGAAACAGTATCAAGTCAGCTTTTTCCTTAGTAAACTATGCAAAACCTTACTGTACCATTAAAGTACATAATCCAATTACTAAAATATGTAAAACTAAAATAATAAACATGTAGTTTGATTAGACGAGGATATAAAAGCTGTGGTGGTAAAGTCAATATTTGAATCAATCAAGTTTATGAAAATTAAACTAGCAGAGCATGCACAGATTACTTAAGCATGCAAGCATTACTGAAGTATTTTCAAATAGTAAAGCATTTGAAAACTAAACTTTTCATCTAGAAAGATGTCACATATATACATGGCCTCTGTCACCTCTTCAGTGCTAAATAAGATTTAGTGGCAATTGACTTTTCAGTAGCTTTCATTGTTTAGCATTTCCCACCAAGGAAACTTTTGGGACATTATTTTGGGTGCTGCAAAGTATTAAAATAATCATAATGGTACCCATGCAAACAATGACTAGCATTTTTGCACTTAAAAAGTGCAAAAAGAGGGTTCACCATGCCGGACTGCATAACTTGTGCTGAACACAGAAATGCTGTTTCTGAGCTATGAATGTCTGTTTCTATGAGATCGTGTTTCTAAGTGAAGCTGTTCACGTTTCTGCCCTAAAGATTTCTCAGTTTTCAGACTAGAGCCTCTGTTGGTTGCAATGGAAAAAGGAAATGCAAATTAAAAAATTTCAGATCTGTCATTGTATTCCTTTTGTAAAAACGCATTCAGAAAAAATATCTATTTCAAAGCTGAATGCACCAAAACAGATGGAGTGTGGATAATGTCCCCCCCTGTGTTCACATTTCTATCATAAGATTGTTTCATATACACACAAAGAAAGGGTCATAAGTTATGCAAATGGCAATAAGGAGAAATACAGTATCAAGTCTGAGAACCCATCATGTGTAACAACACCTTGAGGGCCACTGTCAATTGCTAAAAGGAAAAAAGGTGGCTGCTGCCCGGGGATGCCTATCGGCTCTATTTATGGCCCTTCTGCTTCCTTTAGTATCCCAAATTGACACATTTTCCTTGATCTCTTTCTCTTGCTCCAGAGATCCATTCAAAGGTTATTTTCCCAATGAGGAAGCAAGGCTTTAGGCAGATTTGTTATCCTGAATTTAGCAACTGTAAGGCTAATTCATACCTCTACTTGGTGGGCAGATATCTGCTCCTCTGCTGACCATCTTAGTCTTTTTTTCAACCCTTCCTTGTGGCCTTTGGCAACAGATTTGTGTCTCCTGTCTCCATATCAGGGAACTTAGGCTATCTCCTCTAAACTCTGATCAGCATGTCCAATTGCTTGAGGGTTTAAAACAGTTAAAAGGGGCATGGTTTGGGTTTTTTTTTCTTTTTTCTTCTTTTTTTTTTTCCTTCTTAGTAGCTGCTATTAGCCTTACCCTCATGTTTCAGTGAGTTTTCTCCCAGCAGGGAAACTGCCTGCTGCAGGGTGCTTTGTTGCTTTCATAAATCTCTAATTAGGTCCCTATCTGATTTAACAAGAAGTCAATCCTGTCCCCAGTCATCTTGAAAGCTTTACAAATCTTTGCTTTTTGAAGATCCCAGTGAGAAAACAGTCTCCTACCTATCCCACAACTAATCTTTTCTACTTGCTTTGAAGGCATTTCCTATACCCTAACCTCGTCTCTAAATAAAATCAGAGCAATTAAATAGGAAAACATGGTAACATACATGTCTGTGCTCAAAGGATGTCTGTCAAATGGTTTGTTCCTGACTGAGGATAAGGCCCTTTACTGGCAACGACAGGGTTCATTAAAGAGGGTACAGCTCCGCAATGCTTTCACAATATGTTTGAATTTCAGAACATTTTGGGGGTTTGTTTGGATTTTTTTGTTTGTTTGGTTTGGTTTTTTTAAAAGCTTATTTTACTTTAATGTTATCCAGCAACCACAATTCTAGACTTGGCAAAAGAGGGTCAATGGTGGAATTTGTTAACATTTTCTCCACTCAGATTTTGATCACTCCTTACTTAGAAGGTATAGGAGGAAAAGGGAAGAAGCAGCTGTTTAAAAGTTGGAAACACCGTCTGGAAATTGAGACCATTAGAACACAAGCATTGATTGTGCATTTCAGTTCCCCCCCTGGGCTTTTAAAAGGAAATTTAACATTTCCAGAATCTGAAGAGGTTATTTCTGTATATACAAGTGGGATTAAGAACAAGCAGTTTCCCTGACAGCAAAAAATGAAATAGTCATACTCATGTTACCCCCCTCCACAACTTATATGACCACTTTTTTTGTGGCTTTTGTCCCCACGGGAGGCGGATCTTAACCCAGTGGTTGCCAATGAGGCCCACCTTTGCCTGCAGCCTTCAGCTCAAACGCCAGGGACCTGACGAGATTAATAAATACATCTTTCATGAAGTCATACAAAGCACCTTGTGAGAGGGCCTGACAGGATCAGGTCAGTAGAAAACTGGAAAAATGCGTACAAAACAGCAAGAGTGCAGGGGAGCAGACTGGAGAAATGTCACTCTGCTTTCCTTGTTGTCACCCTCTTCACTTCCCATCCATCACTTACTAGTGTCTATATGGCAGGATGTGGAGCTCTATGGTCTAACCTGACCTGGTGCTTTTCTATTCTTACACACAACTACAGTTCAAAAGGGAACTATTTCATATAAAATGTTTCACTGCAATTATATGAGCAGACATTTACACAGGAAATAAATCACAGCATTTATTCACAGACATATTTCCATGAGCTGCAAACTTCAAACTTTTTAAGATTTCTTCTCCAAGCAATTCTACAGGTGTTGTTGAGTTTAAACAGGGAGGAAGGAAGAACTGGAGACACAGCTGAGAACGTAATTCATGTCAATAAAAACTTCAGTTCTTGACATCACCAAGAAGATAGACCCAGAAACTACTTTTCTTGCTATGACATAACAGTAAGTGCCAAAATCCATGAGGAATGCACCTGTATCTCACATTTAGCTATCATTGGGCATTAGTTCCACAAATCATTAGTATAAAAAGCTAAAAAGACCACCCCAAATCCTAAAGGACAAATGTATTGAACAGTAATTACTGCATCTTTACAAGGCCAGAGCCTCTGTTTAATACTGAATACAAAGAAGACAAAGATCCAAAGATGCTGTCACGCAGCCTGTAGTGATCCTGACTGTGAAAGCCAGTAGCTGGTGACTGAGCTAGAATATGCTAAAAGCATTCCCAAGGATGAATTTGTTATTTTTCCTTGTGAACTATTTGATGATTAATCACTGTTGCTGTCAGCAAACAGAATTTCCCTCCCTTGAATTTTTCAGGCTTCAGTGTTGAATGCTGGAAGGGAACGAGATTTCTTCTCTGCTGTGCTAAAGGGCTGGCCAGTCCTGGACACATTCTCCCGTCATAATCATGTCTCCTCTTAGACTTCTCTTTGAAAAGCCAGCTGATTCGTGCTTCCTTAGCATTGCTCTTTGGGTACGTTTTCTGCACACCAAGACCACATTTATGCAGCAGGATGCTACTGGTTTAGACCAGGCAGAGTCAGGGAGCAAGGTGCCTTTGGCCAATGGAGCAGCACTGGCAGGAGCTCCAGGGTAGGTGACGTTCCAGCAGTAAGTTACACTTTTGCTGCTGTAACCTGTTTATAGCTGTCCCAAGCAGGACTTTGCCCGTGACAGTGCAGGCATGTGATGAGTACTTTCCAGGCTGTAGTTTTTACAGGTATCACTAACACACACCCCGTGCAGTTGGCCAAAGCACTCTTGGAACTTTTTCCAGGCTCACATCTAGCTTTCTAATGTGCGCATATCTCTAAATATCAAAGGTAGCCACCTTATCCTAAAAGTAACACTGGGACATCACTAGTGCTAAGGAGGAGCATTAGGATATTGATGTGCAAATGAGCAGACTGGCTGAAGTCTCAGGTTAACTCTAATTTTAAAGCTACTTGGTAGAGAAATTGTCAGACACAGCAGGTCACTTCTTTGGAGCTTGGATTTGCATGTCAATACACAGCATGCTCCCTCCTTAAAGGTAGATGGTAACTGAAGAGGGAACATAAGGTAGCAAGGGGCTCTTTTGAGGATGGTCTTCATAAGAACAGATATTTAACTTTGGGAGATATAAGGCAAGTGAGTAAAGACTCTGGAAAGTTACTACATATTGAACATGCAGACTAACAGTGGAATAAAAATGAGATTTGTCACCTGGCACTGTTTTGGAAGCTCATGAAGTATATTGCAAGGGGCTCACTCATGTGCAAGTCATCCTTTTGATCTAAATCAGAAGAAATGCAGTATAGAACCAGCTAATCAGCACACTAAAGGCTCAGAGATCCTGTGGAAAAAACTCTAGACACATTCACACATTATAGCAATACTGGTGTCATATGTGACAGTGATGAGCTATAAAGCAGAGGGTGGAGAGCTTCCCCCATTTGTGATCCCATGTACAAAAACTCTATGAATGCTCAAAAGAAAACAAGCAATCTATTAAAATATATTGGATCTGTTAAAAAACTTGCATTCCACATTAAGGTAATAACAGAAAACAGTGACATTTCTGCTGCCTGGCTCTTACCTCCTGTTAGGTACATCGTATTATTTTCAAGCAGTGACAAACAAAATTGAACATTTCTCCAAAGGTCACATCTATCACAGTTTTTATTTTCTCATTTGATTCAGTGTATTAGGGTCTTGTTATTTATTCTATTTTACCTGTTCGGTGAACTAAATCATTCCTCCTCTGGATAGAAACCAAATGTTATTTATAGCGTTGAGTGAATATTTTGCAGCAAATAGCCTATCCAGTCAATTCAAATTTTCCTTCTGTTTGTTATTTGTTTATGATCAGCTTGCTATTTGTTATCTCAAATTAGGGATAGTAGTTCAATGAAGATCAATGGAAGATTAGGCTGCCACACGCAAAATCATCGTACTTCATCAAGTTAAAGCAAATGAAATTATTGCCAGTTGAATTCTAAGTATATTCTTCTGCCCAGTAGCAGAAAAGCCTTCAAATAGGACATTGCTACCACATTCAGAATGGCCCAGCAAAGTTTGCCTTTCATCTTGATTACGACTCCCAGGGCCGCCCCACAAAGGGAAACAGACAAATTTGTAGCACCCAGCACAGTATCAGACATACGCTCTTTCCCATGGTAAAAATAATTAACAGTTAAAGCCACTGCATGCTAGGGAGAATTTCTGACAGACCCCAAACAATTTTCACTGTGATTCTTGTAGTTTGACCACCAGCATGGTTCTTTTGCCTGGAGATGACTTGGGTTGTTGTTGAAGTGGTCCCTTTGTGGGAAGAACGTTACAGTGAAGCTATAGGTTTCTAACCTCACCATGGGGTAGAGGAGCCTGAAGCCACCTCATCACAGACCAGTGTACTTGGGCGTCTGTGGGAAACAACTTGGTAGAGGACATGCAAAGAAGCAGTCTCTGTCCCACCCTGGAGAAGCTCTGCCCGTGGGAATCATGCCAACATGCTTATGTACATGGCAAAAAATATACTGGAAAGAGTCCAACAGAGCCATAAAGGTGACTGGAGCATCTCTCCTGTGAGAAAAGGCTGAGTAGGCTGGGACTGTTCAGCCTGGAGTAGGGGCTGAGTGAGAATCTTATAAATATATATAAATACCTGAAGGGAGGGTGCAAAGTGAATGGAGCTTCTGGTCTCTTTCCAGTGGCATCCAGTGACAGGACCAGAAGCAGTGGTCACAAAATGAAACACAAGAGGTTCTCTCTGAACAGGAAACGTCTTTTTTACTGAGCATGGGCACAGGTTGCCCATGGAGCGGAGTCTCCATCCTTCAAGATATTCAAAAGCCATCTGGACGTGCTCCTGGGCAACTGGCTCTGGGTGGCTCTGACAGAGCAGGGGGTTGTTGGACCAGATGACTTCTGGAGGTCCCTTCCAACCTCAACCATTCTGGGGTTCTGTGATTCTTCCACGCACTTGAGGCCACACAGATGACAGACTGCTATTCAGCATAGTGGTGGCTGTAAATTTCAACGATGGGTCATCCTTGTTTACCTCTTCACCTATGAAAATGTTAAATAGAACAGGTTCCTAATTGTGACCCTGTAATTCCTGACTTCCAGCTATTTGGTATTTGGCTACCTTTCAGCAGCAAATTTGTTGATCTCAACTCAACCTTCAAATCCAAACAATTTGCTCCTCCGTTCATTTTTGAGAGATGCTGTCATACACTAATACAATTGAGAACCATAGAATGGTTAGAGTTGGAAGGGACCTTAAAGATCATCTAGTTCCAACCCCACTAGAGCAGGTTGCTCAAAGCCCCATCCAGCCTGGCCTTAAAAGTTAGCTACACTCTTCATAGTCACTATTTCTTGCAAAATCATTTGGTTTAATAACACAATCTGATTTTTATAAAACACCTGACACTTTCTGTAACTTGAAGAGCCATATTCCAACTTGAATTGTGCCAAAAAATGTACTATGGGAGAAAAGAAATAACTAGTAAAATTTCTATTACTTTAGAAGCGCTCCAATTTTTTTTACTTGCTCATGTCCAAGTGGCACAACTCAAGTCAGAAAAGGGAATAAAGATGTGTGCATCCATCAAAAATCTGTGCTGCCATTTTTCTGCTTCATATTCAGAAAAGCACAGTAATTCTCAGCCATACAACACATGCTATGACAACTTTTCCCATAGAGGTAAGGAAGTCCACAGGAAGCAGAAAGACTTTCAATATCATATGCTTTTTTAGTAAATACTTTGGCAATATTCTTTTAGTACAGTACAATTTGTTAGCCTTTATGGCATGCAGTAAATTAATAAGACCTACACAATGATTTTTATTATGTTAGGTAGAAAGATCACAGCCTTCTCAATGTAACTGAGCAACTGTAAATTACTGTTAACAACTACATGAGAGAGAAGGAAGTGGAAAAGTCACCTCCACATTGATGATTGTTTCCTATTCTTCCTTTGTGGGTTTTGGGAAGGGAAGCTTTCAAATAAAATAAATAAATAAAATAAAGAGGAGACTAATGGCTTGGAAACCCTGTATCTCGACCAAGGCTACCGAGGACTTTGTAGCTCACCATCAAAGGAATTCCTTACAACCAGCAGGATTGTCAGCCATTATGTTGCTAAAATACATTTTTCATGAATGCAAATGTATTTTGAAATCTTTTAAAATCCAGGGTCATAAAAACGAGCCCCCACAGAGAACAGTTTTTAAATCAAGTTAATATATCTTGTTTCCACAATAATAACCGGGTTAGCTCCATAAGAATACAAAGCAAACTGAGTGTTGCAGCTCCTGTGTTAGAAAAGCGACTATTTAGGCTAATATCAGTATGCTTCCCAGAGCCGGCATTTACAATGTGCAGAGTATGGTCTCAGACGTGACATTTCACCAAACAATGAAATTTCAGTGTGGATCTCACACAGCCATGGATGACATAAAGAGAAACCCACCAGAAGTCCACGAATATGCTTGGATAAGATACAAAATCAGTGCCAGTAAGAAGAGGATCAGCTCCACACTGCTGGAAGGCCAAGGCTTCCAAACTCACATTGACCTGACATGGCACAGGTACTCCTCAGACGCTAAAACAACAAATACAGGTTTACAGCAGCAGTGAAAAATCAGCTCCTCTGAAAGGACACATGGCAGCAGAACAGTAGGAGCAAATCTGGAAAGCTATACAGCTGGTTTTGAGGAGCCCGTTTATATCTGGAGCTTTCTCCAGACCAGGTGCAGTCCAGTCCTGTGCATGGAAGGCCTGTGAGCAAGTCTGTGCTCATGGGACAGACTTGAGTGCCTGAGACAGACCTGGAGAATCATCCTGCTCCATTACTTCGGCCGAAAAAATTTCACTCACATACTCTGGAATGGCTCCGCAATGTGAACTGAAGTGTGATAAATGGGTATGGTCAGAACATAAGCTGCAAAGCCAGTTCCCACTCTGGAATACGTCCCTGGTTTAGACAGAGCCTTAGAGGCTGATATTGGTGCAGCTGATTTTGGAAGGACAAGAAGCCTAAACAATGGCTGGGGCATCACATGCTGCTTTTAGGGATGAGAATGATGTGCGTTTGTGGACAGTGTTTTGGGACAGAGAAAGACAATCATACATGTGATGGAAGGAGTGAGGAGAGCAGATGACAGACTGGCTATGGGAGGAGGAGGCAAGTGGGAGACACTTTTTACAGACTGTTTCCTTTTAGAGACAGCAAGCAAAGGAGAACACCAAGAACCAGCGCAAGAGAATCAAGAGAAAGGTCAGGTTAACACAGACTAAACTGAATAGGTTTCTTTGTCCATCTTGGATGTGAAGCAGCATGAGCAGAGATAGAAACCTAGGAAGTGGCTGAAGACAGAAGATGGTTCCAGAAAGCTCAGAAAGATGTAGATGCTCGGGAAGTGCTGGACATGTGGGACAGCTGATATGTGCCATGTGGGTTCCTCAAGCCACCGCCTCCCTTGATAGGGCTCTGGTGGTTGATGGGACTTGCTCTGGGAGGGAAGGAAGCAGCAGCTGTTGAGCTCAGGGTTCAGACACAGAGGGTGTCCCACCTTGGATCACAACTTTGCTGCCCCAGGTTCCACTCTTTGCCTGCAGCAATACTCAGCACCCAGGCCATCAGAAAAGCAAGAACAGACATGGTGTAAAGTGGCTACAGACAAAATAATTTTCTGCCTGCTATTTATATCCTTAAGCACAAGATTTTATTAAGACTTGTTGGATAGCTATGTATTTTACCAAGCCCTGTAAAATAATTCCAAGAATTTGACACACTGGTTTCCAAGAAGAGAGCAAAGAATTCCAAAAGGTGTTTTACATGCTGTGAAATTGCAGGTTCTTTCCTTTGTTCTAAATTTACTAGTAATTAATTTCCTCTAGCAATCCCATATTTGAACGTTGGCACTATAAAACTGAGGGGCCGAACACAAGCCTTCAAAGGCAGAAGGCTGACAGGCTAGTGCAGAGTGCCCTGTAATAATGTAGATTTTATTTTTTGAGGAAGTGTTTGGGCAATGTTCTTATCATAGCCTAAGTGAAAAACTAGCATCTGGCTGATGAAATAAAGAAAAACCAAACAGGGATTTATAGGGAAGAATTTCTAACTCTATTTAGCCACTCCGTGCAAGTGATAGGTATTTTCTTCAGTCTGGCCTTCCATCTTGTGTATTCAGGCACAAAGACACTAACCTAAGTTTATTTTTCAAGCAAAAGGGGACACAAAATGGAAATAGTGTAAGCAGTGAAAAAACGGATTCATAACATTTTTCACTGTTAGTATCGTAAGGCAGAACTACATAATTAACTTTCCTGTTTCTAACACCAGTACTTTGTTTTAAAACAACACATGTACCTGCATTATACTCTTATTTGTATACCTGTCACCCCAGATTTTGTGTGATCATTAGTATAGAAATAATCTAGTCTATCACTTTTAAGACCTTTCCAACCACAGCAGATTTGCACTGAAACTGCTCACACTTGTTTCAGCGATACTTTTTCTCCTCCCCATATTTTTGTCTCCCCGTCAGAGAAAAGTTGCAGTTTTGCTGCTTCCTTGATCCAGAAGAATAGCAAACCATTGGCCAGGCTGAAATCAGCTGAGAAGCAATGCACTTTAAAATGCAAACGACACTGAAGTACTGTAGCTTTTCTACACTCCAGGGTGAACCTCACCATCTGCTGTGTTTGTGGCTAAGATTGACCTCCCTTTGTATTAGACAAAAGCAATTGTGGGGATCAAAAGAAGTTTAAACAGGGGAAAATGTAAGTGCCAAATTTGCAGGCTGCACACAATTTCTGCACGCAAACCAGCAAGCACCCACAAGGCATTTATTTTTATTCTAAGGCGATGAGTATTTTACAGCCTTAGCGAAATCCTCCTCAGCGATCGCTGCAGCTCTGGGATCCTCCTCCCGCAGACACCAGTGTCTGCTTCCCAATCCTCTCCTGTGGATGCTCTTTATCCAACCAAGGATGAAAGCCACCAATGAGCAGAAAGCAGTAACTTTTCCCCAAATTTCCAAGTATGAGCTATTTGTCTAATTCCCACACTCTGGCACTAAAGAGGCTCAGCAAACATGCCAGTCACCAACGGCCTGTTAACATCTCTGCAGAGGAAAAGCACTATTTCCCACTCAGGATCCTGCCCCTTCTCACAAAGCGTTTTTCTACTCAGATTTCTAAGTAAAAGGGACCCAGTAGCTTTCCTACAAGTAAATACCTTGTTAAGGCTGGAAGTAGGGTTTGTGTGCAAAGACTGTCCTATGCAAATCAGAGCTGATGAGCACTTAACTAATCTGTTTACAGACCAGAGCTGCTGGGCAGGCCTCAGCGATTTTCTATCAAAGCAAAGAGCTATTCTTTATGGGCATCTGGTTGTCCCTGAATTGGTAGTTTAAGCATATACTCTTGCTTCAAAGAAAGATCAAAGGATTTATTACTTCTAAATGAGTGCATTATTTCCACTTACTACTTTCTTGTTTGCAATGTGTTATTAACAGCACCATGGCAGGGTTACCTTAAGACTCCAGCTTCTCATAGATTCCTGAACGTGATTTTTGATGTTGTATGTAGCCTATAATATACAGTCTGCTACACCGATGGAGAAGGAAGTAAAATACTAGCAAACACATTAGAACACCCATTTGTGGAAGATGGGTTTAAAAGAAACAAGCACAAAACCCAAACAAAGCAACCCAGCTATATGAAACTGGTTATCTTCCATTTTTACTGTAAATGTAAACAATGAGTCTGTTTCAAAATGACAGACACAGGTCAGTGGACGCAGCCAGTTTTGGCTCCTCTTCATATGAAAAGAAACACACATCGCTCCTGCTCTCAGCAAAAGCTGAGATACCGCAGTCACGAAGTAGCACAACGACCAGTTCAATGAACAAATTCCTATTACCCCATAAATGCCTGCCATCCCCATCCTTTTGGCTTACTGTTTATAGCTCCGTTTACTTATTAAGTCTGGAAGAAACAAGGGAGACACATTCATTATGTGCTTTCTGGCACTATTGGGAGCACATGGAAAGCAAGCAAGCCCTAACATCTTATTTGCAGGCACACTGAAGGCCTACAGTTAGCTTGGGCACGGCACTGGAAAAGGAATTTTCGGGAGGAAGCACAGAAGTAGATTCCAGGCAGCCAGGGCCAAGGCAGACAAAGCTGCCAAAACTAGAGCCACAAGCGGCCCCAGGGAGAGTTTGGAGAGGCTGGTGTGATGTTTATTGCTCAGAAAGCAGAGCTGGGTGGTGCAATGTGGGACAGGAACTGCATTCTGCTGGCTGTGACTTTAGTGGTGGTATCTAAAGACGTCTGCGGACTCAGTGTCTCCGTCTTTATCACGGTGCCGGAGGGAGAGGATTGTGGTTCACTTATCTGTTTTAGAAAGAACCACCTTCTCCTGATAGGCACAGCAGGTCCCACAGCACAAGATGCTGCCTCCTTCTCTTCTTTTATTAAACACAGACCTCATTAGCATCTGCATCACCTAAGCTACCACAGTTATCTATCCAGGGATAAGCAGAGGAGAAAAGTCACAATGAGAAGTGGGGATAGGATGCAATGGCTTTCCAGAGAGAGCAATGTGTTGGCATTAAAGTCCTGTGACCTACCAATCTCCATTTGCTTAGCAGTGTTTTCCTCTCCTTTTCCTGGCAGGGACCAGAAATTGGCTATTTTTGGCATGAACAGTAAATGCAGCTCTAACAAAGTCAAAGGCATGAAAAAAATAACGAACTGATGTACGTGGAATACATAGGTTCAAACAAGGTGGAGCTTGTATTAAAACCTTGTATATAGAAACACAGAGGAATCCAAGTATGTCTTAAACCCATGTGTCTGAAACTCCAGCTTCAATCACCTCTAAGTGACTGAAGTGAAGACTTTTTTGTGGACTGCAGGCTGACTGCAGGCTGCCCAACACAATTACACAACACCAAGGGGACTTTGTCCTCAGCACTGTACAAACAGAGGAAGGAAAAGCAGTGCACAGACTGCCATAATGATGCTGTAAAGCAGATAATAGTTCCAACATCCAACATGTTAGCCTACTAAATATTGGTCACTGAAAGCTTCCAGGCCTTGAAATAGAATCATAGAATCGTTTTGGTTGGAAGATCATCAAGTCCAAGTGTTAACCTAGCACTGCCACATTACCAGTAAACCATATCCCTCAGCACTACATCTACACGTCTTTCAAATACCTCCAGGGATGGTGACTCAACCACTTCCCTGTTCCAATGCTTGACAACCCTTGCCGTGAAGAAATCTTTCCCAACATCCAATCTAAACCTCCCCTGGCACAACTTGAGGCCATTTCCTCTTGTCCTATCGCCTGTTATGTGGGAGAAGAGAATGACCCTCACCTCGCTACACCTTCCTTTCAGGTAGTTGTAAAGTGATAGAATGACATGCATGATGACTGCAAAACATAAATGACCTGCTATTGCTAGCCAAAAACTACCCAGTTTAGGTACTGGAAACAGCCTGCCTCACAGCACTGCTGCCCCAGTCTCCACAGATATGCAAACAAGCTAATTTATAGCTGGCTCAGGTATGCCTGCAACCAGTGGAAAAAATCCAGTTAAAACCGTTAAATCATTTGGAAGAAAGCACTCAGAACCGAGTAGGCAGCTCAGGGGTTTTAAGAAGTATTCTTTAAGTTACTTTCCACATCACTTGCTTCCCAATGGCTGTTGCTGCTCTAAGTTGCCTGCATAAACCCAAGCTAGTTTCCTCCTGTGGCTCAAACTGGACGACAGACTGCAGCAACACTTGATTCTGGCCAAATAAAGCTTATGTCTGACCACATTTGAAGGCTATTAATTTTGTCTAGTTTCTCCTCTGAATTTCAACATGACAAAATGCAATTCATTTCTCTTCTAAAAATACGGTAAGGACTGATATGCATTGTAACAATATCTGCATTTCTTTCCAGGGTAGCTGCATTTCAGCTACATGCAAACTTACCTTTTTATCAACTGTATTTCGATTGGTTTTATCCAGCACTCCAATTAATTTTAAAATCAGTGAACTTTATAAAGCATACATTAGCACATTTATTATCTCCATATACAGCATTTACTTTAGCAAACAGAACACTGTCAACACTAATAGAGGCTCAGTAAAACTAAAGGAAGAAACACACTGAGTTATCTCTGACCTCAAATGGAAATCCAGACCTCATCTCAGGGTCAAGGTTAAAAGGAAGAGTTGGGTGTAAACACAGAAAGAGCCAGACTGCTTTTAATTATACAGTAGTTATTATGAGATGTTTAGTACTCTAGAAAGGTTTATTCACCTGTTTCAATTTACCCCAAGTGCTCACAGTCCATGATGAATGCCAAAACAACAACAAAAATCATTGCTGTGTGGATGCCTAGTTCCATGTCACACATCTTTTGAACGTGCCAACCATAAAAACATTCATTCTCTGTCCACCTAAGAAAACTTTGTAACTGTTGCTATTATTCTTACTGGGAAAAAATTAATGTGTGTGTCAGCCAGCAGGACAGGTTGTGACAAATCATATACAGAAAGCAACATACCTTAAAAATACTGGCAGTCTTTCCAGAGCATACATCCATTATCCCTTGTTTCAAAAGCTCGAGCTTTTCAAACATACTGCTTATTCTAATCTGTAGATGTTGAACCAAAATTCTGTTACTGAAATACAATTTTTTGATTTTGCAAGGCAGTTCTAAGAACTTGGTACTTAAGTCAATAAAAAAGCATCCCGTTTTAAAGTCCCCAAACATTAAGGGGGTCTTATCAAACCTTGAGTCTAAAATACTGCAGAGGACCCCAGGCCTACATGTGCACTAAGAAAACACAACAGAGGTTTCTAAACTGCATCAAAGTTCCCACAACTTCTTAGACAGCCTAGTAAAGACAGATAATAGTCTCAAGTTCTCTTGAGAAAAGCTGAATTATATCTATTTTTATATGAAGGAGGAGAAGACGATGATGATTTAAAGACAAATCAAAAGCAACAGGTATCACTACCAATGAATTTAGTGCCTGAGTAGCCTTGGTCTTGCTAAAAGCATAGGAAGACCCCTATGGCATGAATACAGTAGCCCTTGTATGAAGGAAGCCCTTCTCTGCTTGGTCCAGGGGCAGCCCCAGTCTTTCTGTTCCACAAAACATTTAATAAATCTTCTTGTGGAAAAGAGCTGTAAGATTTAACCAGCTGACAAGACGGGTAGCTCTGCTCTCTGGCAGGTCAGCATCTCTCTCATCAACCCTGGGACAAGACTGGGATGGAGACTGGGAACATCAACTTCAGCACCTCGTGCTGACCCCGTCCCCTCTCAGCCACCACCCCACCTTCTCAGAATCCTGATGCCAGTAATGTGGCATGATCCCTGCCTCAAGGGATGTGCTTGAGCTCCTCCAGAGCAGCATCTTGGCCACATCTGCGCTGGAACCACGTGGGCATTCAACATACACTGTGAAATCTTGGCAGTATTGTACTTAATGGCAAAATTCCCATTGATTAAAGCAGAGCCAGAATATCACGTATAATACTTTTACTTGGTCAGAATACCTCCTCTTCCTCCCGAGGCTTGTAAGAGCCATAAATAAAGCTAAAGCAATATAGTACTCAGCAGTTTTAATAGAAGGCCTCCTCTGTTAAACGACCACCAAAAATAGTTGCTTAAGACCGGTTATACTGAATCATAAATGAGAGAAGGCTGCTTGGAATTTTTTTTTAAAACCATCACTACTTTTATTGGTTGTCAATGTTTTCCTGTTAGTCAATAAATGCATTTGATATAGGTGAGCTTCCAAAGTAAGCATGATGGGAGGGCTAGTTTAACATTCAAACTAATTTAAAAAGAAGTTACCTCAAGTTTCCCTTTGGGACATTTACAAAATATGCAGTTAATTTGTTGCACCTAATTTGTGTGTATGTTCTGGGAGGTAATTAGTGTAAAAATTCAACCAATTTTACAATCTTTCTGTTCAGCTGAACAAATTACTGTTTTCAACACCTGCTTCTGGCTGTGACAATAGTTTTAGTACTTGCTTAATTTCCATAGACCAGCAGTAAACCCCATGTGGAGCAAAAGATACTTTCTATATACACACACACCCCGAATAGCCATAGCTAGCATGAGTACCAGCACCATTGTATGTACCCAGTCACACAATATTCACCTACAGAGTTGGGGGGTGAGGGGGTGGGGGGTGGAGAAAGTGAATTCTAATATAAATTGTATTACTGGCTTCAGGTCTTGGACATCAGTAAAGGTTTCAAGGCACTTGCCATAATAAGACTTATTTAAAAAGTTGTTTCTAACTTTGCCAAACTAATGGCTTGTTCTAAAATTTTACATGCTGGCTGCCAGCCCTGAAGCTGGGTTTTTTTGGTGGGTTTTTTTTTTGTGTGTGTGTGTGTTTTGTTTTTAATTTCAGCCAACATCCTCTCCCAAGAAGGAGACCACAGAACATTTTGTTGGTTTGCCAAAATAGCTTTCTGGCAGCCTTTACTCCAACATGAGCACCCTGTGCTTTGGAGTAGGAATTTAAAATTTGTTCAGAGGTTGTGGGGGAGGAGAAATGAACCCCAGGAAGCCTAAGCTACAAGCCTTTGGGAGAAACATAAAAATAACAACGAAGTTTCCACACAGTTAACAGAGACTTTATGATTTCAGAAGTTAAAAGCTTCAAAGAGTGTGTCTCACTGAGCTTATTCTCTTTCCTCACAGCTCCCAACATTTATGTGAGCATATAATGCCTTCGGAAAACAACTGATGATGGCTTCTGCAAGCTCAGGGTCATAGGGAAGCCCAGGATTACCAGCAAACACATTCATAGTAAATGCTGCTACAAGCTGGGGAGGACAGTGGAAGGAAGCATCTCTCAGCAGTCCTGCTGATGCCAGCCACATCTCTGAGTCAAATACAGAGGAGACAAACTTAACCCAGATTCTCCTACAATTCCTTATCTCATCCATTATAAACCTTGGAAATGAACAAGGATCCTCCTGGCAAAAATGTCCTTCATTACATGACCTCAAATTAATTATGACACTAGGCCCATTCTTTGTGTTACGTGAGGCATGAGTCCCATAGGAAAAAAATGTTACAGTATATGATATTGTTTATCAAAGGTCAAACCACACATCTGCAACTATGGCTCTACACTTGAGCAGTTGACTTTGCAATTGCAATAGTTTTTAGCGCAGGTTGGTTTTGTCTAATTTCAAAATATGAATGCAAGCCTGTAGAGACAGTAATTTTATCAAAAGAGACAGAAATAATTTTTTAAAAGTAAGACTTCTCCCAGAAGTCCTACATTCATACATAACATTAATGAGCCCCAGATCCCTCAAAACCCTAAAATGTCAAACAATTTTCAAAGAAAATTGAAAGGAGAACAGATCAATCAAGACTGTTTAATAACTTTGTATAATGTTACTAATGTGTTGAAAAATAATGTCCAAGCACTTGGAAGATTATTCACAGACTTGCGCTAATTCAAGCACACCATTTTGTTACCCAAATGTGCATACATAAAATGATCCTTCATACAACCAAAACAGGAAAGCAAAAGCATAACTGACCATTAAGCCTTGAGCCTGCAAGTAAGTCTGAATGTGAGTAGTTGTAGTGAAATCAACATGAGTATTTAATATTCATAAAGCCAAGTATATACTTCTACTTTTGCAAGACCATGGAGATGGTGAACAGTTAAGGTAATACCTATGCAAATACATTACCATCTGCATTTCACAAAAGCTCTTGAAAAGCTTGGGTTTGCAAGATAATCTGTAGAAAAACAAGCAAATTAAAAAATCAAACCACACAGTACAAGTTTTTCCTTAATTGTGTGTGTACACGAGTGCATCTAAACAAAAAGAAAATAATCATACAGCAAGTATTTACCAGTATAGATTTTTATTTCTCTTCAAAATAATGGGATTTGTTTAGATTTAAAATACTTCAGTAATTACCTAAAACAAATGTACACTTTGTTAGAACTTCTGGTAAGTGCTTTTTTTTTAGTTCTGAAACTGTGTGACAGAATACAAGAAAATATAAAATTGGGTTAGCAAAATACAATAGTGGAGCTTTACAAGAGGGACACACACTCTGCTATTTTAACTAAATCTATCAGGTAAACATGCTGTAACAGCTCTCCACTTAGAAACACGTGCCTATAAATTTAATCTGCAACCTGAATCCAAGGAAAAATTCACTACTGATCAACTCAAGGCTGGTGGGTTGAAGAAAAAAAAAATCCATCTCAAGCTTTGTTTCTTCGTTGAACAAATCTTCCCTTTTTCCATAAAGTATTCGTTTTTAATTTTAATAGATCACTATATATCATAAAGTCACTATATAACATTCACTTACTATTCAAGATTCACTGAAGTTTGTAGCCATATGCAAACAGTTAAATGTTTCATAAAAAAAAGTATTTATTGCATCTAGTGAAAAAAATCTTTGATGGTTCTCAAAAAGAAAAAAAAAAAGAAATAATTGTCTGGCTAATTGCCAAACAATCCTTTCCTCTGGCTTGCTTTTTCATGAATTTTGAAAAAGCCTTGGAGTTCTCTGTGATCTAGACAACCAAAGATGATTAGTCTGTATGGGATCAGTATGCACAGTGCTTGATTAAACCCATATACTTCTCAAACAAGCTGTAAGGATAAAAAAATGTGGTTTGTTATTGTGTCCATTTCCAAAGGACAGCTCACAAGTTTTCCTCCTCACGTAAAAACTGGAACACAGCTGAGAAGTCTTTCAGGGCATAGCCTTTTGCACACATCATCCTGTAGATCTGATGTGCCTGGGATCCCAAAGGAACTGGTGTCTTTGTGTTGGTGGCAGAAATCTGGGCCAAGCCAAGATCCTGTGGGGAAGGAGAAGAGGGAAGAATAGGGCAGAGAGGAAGAACAGAAGGAAGGAAAAAAGAGAAAAAGTCAGGGAAGAAACAACAAGGTTATAAATAGCCACGTACATATTATAGGTTATTTGGCTTCCATTGTGAAGGGAACTCTACTGCCAACAAAAACAATACTCCAGCCTTAGAATTTCAGTCCTAGAAGAAGGGAGCCTTGTTTAATTCTTTATTTTCAAAACTGTAACTGTTCTTCAACAGAAACCCCCCGAAATTTGCAAGGCATGCAACCTCCTTCCAGAGAGGAAGAATTTGAAGATTCTAGATCACTATATAATCTGGTAGCAAAACTCTTTTCCCCCACTTTGTTGTGTCATCTCCAAAACCACAACTCCCCTGGATATTCACTTAAGCATTTCACATGGGTTCTAATGGTATCGTTTTCTTGTTCGGGTAAGAGGGCATTTTTCTTTCTAAAAAAGGTTAAAAATTAAGCAGGAGGGATTTGAATGACAACAGAATTGAAGCCACTTAGCCTATATATATTTTGTGTAGACCAGTTAATAGCAAAATGAAAGGCGTAGGCCACTTTGTGAATATGAATGGTTTGCAGCCCAACTGGAAGGATGTATTAAAGAATCCCTTAGGGGACTGTCCTGGGTCTGCTATAAGTCTTGAAGATAAAAGGATAGAGAGAGTAATTCTACTGCATTTTTAAACATCAAATTTGGAGCAAAAACAGGAGGGGAGATCGCAGAGAGGATAAATTTGAAACCTGTCCTCCAAGAGTACTTGGTCAGCTACAGCTATAATCTGAAGTAAACAGGATAGAACTCAAAGTTAGCTAACCCTAGTTAGCTGAAATAGTCAGCTGCACGCATGCTGGACAGAAATGACAAGCTCGGCTGGAGGGTGTCTTGAATTCTAAGCTGAATCAGACATGAAACGAATCAAAGAAGGGCCTGGATATATAAACAGATCTCTTGTCTAAGTATGAAAGTAATGCTTGCACTCAAGGTCGCCTTTATAAAGTCTTATTAGAGAGATCAATTTTGCAGTCCAGATTTAAGGAAAGTTGCAAAAAAACCTCTCGAGTGTGCCACAAAGTGCCTGGATTTTCTGTCCATCCAGGACTCTGGTGGTTTATAGAATTTGCTGAGATTTGATTTTTTTAAATATAACAAATCTTTGATGAGGAAGAACTGAGAGACTGTAGTACTGCTAAGAGCACCTTTGGCTTCTCTGGGATGACTTACAAGACAGGTCTTTACTTTCTGTGTGTCTGGATTTGAATTAGCACAAGGAAATTCAAGATCTTACTCTACTCTTTAAATGTCACTTCGATCTGTAAATCGGCTCTATAAAGGTCATTCTGATACAAATCAGAATTATAGTTACTCTTCCTATTACCCTTGAATGACTTCAAGATCTACAAAAATGGGAAAAACATACGTATCAGATGTCATGGGATCCAAAATATTCTTTATCTGCATCAGGGCAGATCATTCCTTTTTGTCTAGCAATTCTGTTGAAAGACTGTTGCCTTGATAAATCTGGGAACAGTTACTTTAACCTCACTTACAGTAAGATATTCCATGACACGATGGTTGAAACATCAGACAGCATCTCAATAACTAAATGGATAAGGACTCCTGACTCCAAAGGGCAAGAAGTTTTAGTTCTTTCAATTCCATTCTACATATTGGAGCTTTGAAGGAAAAAAATTTACAAAATGTAAGTAGAGCTCATCTTTAGCTTAGGTTGTGAAGTATTTTGCATCTTTTCTCTTGAGGTTGGAGATTCCTTGAGTGAAAGAGTACAATACAGCTCTGAAAGCAATTTGCCCTTTGCTGTTCTCTTTGGAAAAGTAAAAATCAGAGCATAGTTTATGGATCCTCTCATACTCTTTGGAACTGACAACATCTTCCAGATGTCTCACTGTACCAACTATTCTAACCACTTTTTCTCAGCTTGGAATAGGGAAACAGATACTCTTTCAGGAGATAGTTGCCAATGTATTCTAAAAAAAAGGCAAAAAAATGCTTACTTTGGAAATATCTGGTTCCTCAGACTCATTTTGCAGTTGCTGTACACAAAACTCTTTAATTTGTAATAAAAATGAAAGGCTGTCTTGACATGAGTCAAGAATAGTGTGATATAAATCTAGCACTTCTCAGGATTCAAAGACAACATTTGATTAGCAACTGTGCTGTGAATGACTGAATTTCTGGGCTGCAGTGCCTTGGACAAAGACGGTGAAGGGAAGTAAACCAGATTTTAAAAATGCAAAATCTTTAGAGTAGGTTTCACATTAAGTTGACTAAATTCTAGGTTTTCTTATCAGATTTCAAGACTGAAGAGCTTTACAAAGAAATTTAAAAGGGAAGGAAGGAAACACGTACCCTCATCCCATTTATACTATGAGGTTATTCTGGGTAAGAGTTATGAATCATGAGGACAGACACTGCAGTGTGAAACTGGGCAGAAAAGATTCTGGATACAGCACCCAAGATGGAAACAAGAGCTTTGATGCAGTGCCAAGACCAAGTTGCTTATCTCAATCAATAACCCTAGCAAACTCCAAAAAATAACCTAACATATTTTACAAATCAATAGTTCAAATAACAATTTACTGTCCTTATATTCAACGACATGAACATGATGTAAAATCTGCTGCTTTCCAGTATTTCAACAATGCCCACAAAGAAATTAAAGCTCCTGGTTGTTGGTCCACAAACATAAACTGTAGCAGGCCAACCACTGGGGTTTTGAGCCATGCTGCATTAGCAAAATTTTTTGGTGCTACCACATGCAATCCACTCTGGAGCCACTCTGGACAGCATCCAGCTAATTCCTCAGAATAAATGAACCAATTGACATAAATGAATTGAAAATGACAGGAACAGTATCAGTAAGCAGGTATTACATACAGGAACTCCAGCACTGTGGAGATTTGCATGGCAATATCTGAGTTTGATCACCAGCTCTGAGAACGTTCTTTTAGTTTCAAGCTCTTATTTTCCACTGTACGTGGAATAGCTGAAAATGGCCAGAATGCCTAACCCATGGGGAGTGCCCATAAACTGGTATGCCCAAAACCCATCCTGTATGAACTCATATGCCTCCCTCGGGTCAGTATCACTAAGAAACTAATATTCAGTGTGAAATTATTTCCTGCACTTACATATTCAGGTGAGAGATCTCTTCCAGGGCTGGGTTTATAATTTACCTTAGGCAATCATTGTGCTAAATGCAGAAGTAATTGTAGAGTCGGAGTTCTACAGCTCAGTCCTCCAACTGTGTGTCCTCGTCTGTGGGATGCAGAGCCCTGACCTCCTTGCCTACTTTCCTCTGGCCTCTAAGAGCTTGGCTTTCCTGACCACAGAGTGACTCAGGACAATGCTTTTCCTAGAACAGCCAAGAGCATAGCAGTAAGTGCACTCTCCTGGGATGGGATAGCTGTAGGTTACAACTTCCTCATGCTAAGATGGACCTACAACCCAGATCTCCCAATTTGTGGACAAATACTTTAGATTACTAGGTTATTACTCATAAGAACCATTACTTCTGCCACCAACAAAGACAGTTCAGGAGAGCTCACAGTGTGGTGCAGATGCCTGCAGAATGTCAGTCTGCTGGGGTGTGGGCTGAAACCTGTTTGCTTTCTGCATTCCAAATGGCCTTAGGCAGAAAGGCAAGCACATAAGCAGTTGGCTTAGCAAGGGAATGCTAGCAGGCATGTCCAGTAGCAGAGCTTAAGGTATGTGGAAGAGGTTGGGCCCAAAATTTTAGACGCTTATGCCACACCTAATTAGGTCACTTGGATTTCCCCAAATTGCTCTCTTGAGCTTAGGGTCCTAAATTCTAGTCAGCAAGAGCCACCTAAATCATTTGCTGAACTCTTGCCATACTTAAAAGTCCATCAGGACTCCTGGATTAAGGCAGAACTCAAAAAAACAGTGCATATAATCCACTCGAGTGGCTCAACAGTTATAGGAGCTAGAAAGGCTGGAGGCTAAGGAAAAGCCCCCTACACAACTCATTAATTTAGAGTTATAGTAAGAGGCTGGGCTCTGCTCTGTTCATGCACATGTATTTCCCTGTAATCGTAATTTTTCACTGAGAATAATATTCAGAGCTGAGAGGAACTGTACATACTTTACATGCAAGCATTCTGTACCTTAGCCATGAGTGTTGTTCCAAAGCCACCTTGGTAATTATTAGCAGAGGGTACTCCTTCCATCACTCCAGGAACAGGGTTGTACGTGTCACTTGACCAACAGCGACCTGAGCTCATATTTAGGATTTTGGCCAGCAGCTTTGGGTCAAGGCCTAATCTGTCAAAGGTCAAGGAAGAGAAGTGTTAATGTCAAAATGCACAAGACATGGGTGACTTGTTTTATATCTTAGTACCCTTATGTCATTTCTCTCCCTTTATTGTAAGTCATGAAAAATGACAGAGTATTGATATTGGGGGTAGGGATGCTGTATCTTAAATTAAAGATCATCAATTCACTGTTTAAGCAGTAGGTTTTCAGAGCTTTTTTTCCTTCTGCACTAAGTGAATCTCCTTCACCTAGCAATTTTGAAAGTGCAAGCAAAACAAAGGTCCTCTGAGAACAACAGTTCCCTTGTATTTCAATTACTAATACACAATCTCTGCTCTCCAACTTATAAGGTCACGTACTTGTTCTTCGTATCAAAATTACATTCTCTAAAGCAGAACAAAGCAAAAAATTCACAAGCAAGTGTGACAGTGTGAAGGTACTTGTGCAATGCGTTTATATGTGCACACTAGAACATTTTTGATGTCAGTAAGATAATGGAAATGCTCCAGTAAGTAAACAAAACCACTACACTTGTCAAAAAATATTGCTACGGTATATAGCTGCACATTCTTTGCTTTGCCATTATTAAATCTTCATTACACACTCTTGCTTATGAGGCAAGCCTGCCTCTCCCTGTGACATATGTTATCTGCTTGCAAACATACATTATATTTCTGGGTCAACTGTTGATAAGGTTACTGATCCTGATAAAACAAAGCTTGTCCAAGTAGAAACGCCATTTGTACTATGATGGAGCAGCTCAATGTGGACTCTGAAAGTACTTCAGACTATAGAAAAGTAATCCTCTTATGGATTCACATTTATGCTAATATCAAGTTACAAGTGTAATTGTACACAAATTAGATTTATAGTAACAATGAGCAACAGCAGCTTATCCAGCCCTGTACAAATGTTCAGTTATGGTCATAGCAAAAAAGAAAGCAAGGGAATTATCTCCAATAACAATCCAAGATGAGAAAAGGACATCTTAAAAGGGATATATCACAACATACTTTGCCATGGACAAGCAAACAGGTTAAAAATAAAATGCTTTTTTCACACAGCTCCAGCTGAGCCTTAACCTTTATAGAAGTCAACGCTCTTTACATTAGCTCTTGCACCACAGACTTCTTGCAGATCTCCATAGCCATGGGGATCCTGACACTGATTTCAGGCACTGTGACGCTCAAGGTTTTAATTTGTAGGTAAGTAAAGCTCTTAACCAATGGAATAGTTGCAAAAATTTATGTCTATTTATTCCAGTAGGCATTTCAGATTTGAAAAACTGCAGTGGACCCTACAGGACGGTTCCTGTTCCCATAACAGCACAGGTGTCCTGCAACTTTGCCCTCCTAATGCAAAACAGAATCACTTTCTGCACTGCAAAAGGGTAGCTTTTTAGCATCACTGCTGTGCAGTCTTATTTATAACTTGCTGTAGGAGCCCCTGGAATTCAATTGAAAGTCCCCTGCTGGTCTGAATGGGATCAAGCTTTACTCTCCTCCCCATTTTTTTCCAACCCTCTGACTGATGAATTTTTTCAACTGCCATTTATTTTAAACAAATGTATTTTCCAGCACCAATATGTTTTCACAGTATTTTAATTGTACTTTTATCTTATATAGTGCATCAAAGTCTTCATGGAGAATCACACTGAATGAAAGCTTTTATTGTTGTCATCTAAAAAAACGCATTGGGAGCAGACAATATCTGAGCTTTCAAATACACAGAGGTTGCTTTTTTGGCCAAAACAAATCTCTTGACTTGTTTGTTTCCTCACCATTGTTACACCCAGATCAGCACTTTTAGCAGCACAGTGCCTGCTTGTGCCATATCTAGCTGCATGCAGAGGCCTGTAATTACAGCTGTGAGTATATTGCAAGACAGAGAGCTTATTATTTCAAAATGCATATAACCCTCCTGAAGAATGCTCTTCTCACAGTGTTCCAACCATCTCTCTGTGAAAGTATACTTTAAAAGAGATATGTGTATTATACAGATATGTAAAATATTGTCTGCACTAGATCTGGCATATTTTTGCTCTAGGAAAAGAAAAAGGAAGATAGTGTCAGTTTAAACCCCTGCTTTTTCAAACTTCGCTGCTCTTAAACATCATGCAGATTCTCTTCAGGAGACCTGAACCTATTTTTTTCCTCCTTTGCAGCAAGTGTATCATTAATAAGAGCAAGTTAGAAGTGCTTTGCATTTCATCTTTCTGAGGATTCATCCACTGGTGCATATATAACTGACAGTTAAAATTAGACATATATTAAAATCAGTTACTGCAGAAGTCCTCTGTCTTCCACTGTGCCCAAAGCTTGTAATGGTCTGAAACCAGCTAGAATATACAGTAATTGTCATTCAGTGAGAGTCTATCCTAGAAAGTCATGCTTCAGTGGAGAAGACTGAGTTTCCATTTGAAATCAACAAATTAATCCAAGACAGGTATCTGAAAGGGCAAGTTTAATAGGAAGCAGCTACTGGGCTCTCAACCATGATAAAATGTTATTGCTGTTTCCCTGTAAATTGGCTGGGAACATATGATACTCTCTGCATAAGAGCTCTATTGCTGTTCAGGAGATATACTGCTCAAGCTATCAAAATGATGACAGTCTGCCAGTCCCCATAACAACTTGCCATTGGATGTGGCAAGAGCTTGTGCATTTGCGTGTGAATTTACAATTACCAAAATGTTCTTCTCCCTTATAAGCAGAAAAAAAAGTCCATGCATTAACTGTACTTATAATAGAGCAAAAACAATTGCTTCCCGCAAATCAATGCTTCCTCAATAACATTCCTAATGAACTTGAAGAGCAGAAACTCAGTAACAGACACACGTACCCAAAAAATGGTTCAGATAGGAACCCTTTGAGCCACTGCTCAAAATTCAAATTTTGCTGAGTTTTGACAATGTACTGAAATGTTCATGCACTCCCCAAGAGTTCAGTCTGGAACAAACAGAAAAATTGCAATGGCATCTCACAAAAAAAGATACGTCTGGGTCTCATTTTAAGGTGCAACAACTGAAGTAGCTGAATTGTTCAGAATTTCCCAACTCAAGGTGCTTCAGATTAATACCATATGAAGTTACAAATATTCAAGCAGAAACTTTAGGACCCTTGTAACAGCTAAAAATGACTTTGTCGTTGGTGTTTTAAACAAGGTAAGTGCTTTCAAATGTCGGTGCTAATCTTCACAAGACTTAGCTATAGCTCCACGCTGAAAACAGCAGAGCCACGGTGCTCTTGCATGAATTCTTTTTTAGTGGACTTTTCCAAAAATTTGCAGTAGGGATGTGCCCAGAGCTAATCAACCCCAGCCTGGAGCATGTATGCCTCTCCACACTGTTGATTCCCCTGACTGCTGATGTCTTCCTTCTACAGCACATGGGCGCTCACAGAAACCAGATCTAGAGGCTGAATCTACATTCAGACTCAGCATCAGAGGACTAAGTTCTTTTACTGTCTTTCCACTTCATATATCTAAAAAAGCAAGCAGGCACAAATCTTTATACAATAAAATTGCCTGGGAAAGAGGGGTATTTGCAGCTTTTGACATAAATCTGGGTGTTACCACACTCCCTTCTTGTAGAGATGAGTTCCTCTGCTGTTGGAAGCACAAAAGTGGTTTTGCAATGAGATTACTGTCATAGAGCCCTTATTGCTCTCCTGGTCCCTTATATCCCAAGCATATTAAAAAACCTTGTCCTATCTTGTGTCACCACATAAGCGCTTCCCTGAGTCTGCCCAGGCAGTTCTGCCACAAACTGCCTGACAGGTAGCAACTTCCCTCTGACCTAAACATAAACCAGGTATCAGCAATATTCCATTTCTGAGCTTTATTTTGCTAGTATTAGACATTGTTTTACTGGAACTAAGGACATGGTAAAAGAAAGTCAGTGACATTGAGATGATCAGCAAAAAGAAAATGAGAAATAGTCTGTGGCTGTTGATAGTGTCACTTAATGCTCCTATTTCTTATTTGTGAAGTTTATATGTACTTTGTGTGTTGGTTTGACACAGTAAGTCCCTACAGGATTTTGCAACGTGCACACTATCCATAAAAACGTATAGCAAAATCTATTCAGGGTTTTTCTACTGACAAGTTGCACTATCATTCTAGAAAAAAAGAAAATGCAAGTGAAAATGTGAATTCATATCCAGAATGTCTCCCACACTTTCTAATGTTTTGTACCAAGATTCATAAAGCCTCGGGAAATTAATGGCAAAACAAAACAAAACAAGCATTTCAGTGGTCAGAACTCAGGATGGATACTTTTTTTTATTTTAATTTAAATTAGTTAAAGACTCTAAACCAAATCACTTCCAGTGAAAATGGACATCTTCATTAGTAAATGATGTTACAGTAGAGCAGAGAAGTAAGTGGAATACAATGCAGAAACTACGCAGCAGTACTACTTATTTTTCTGGAGTTTATTGTGGAACTTTTGCTTGTTAATGTCAGTTTTCCATCCTCCTCACCACATTCTATTTGCTACTAATGTTGAAATCTGGTAAAATTCTAAAATTTCCAATATAAAATAATTACAACAATAGCAGATGTCATTTAAAAACCTGAAATTAGTAAAACCATAACACATTGCTTCAGAAAATTAAAATCTAGGCTGCATGTTTTATGAAAATATTAGAGAAGAAGTGGTTTAGTAATAGAATTACTACCACACTGTTTTGAAAACTTCAGCTCAGAGCATATATTGGTTTCTGGAAGGCGCTGTAATATGATTTTCTAGTTAAATCTAGTTTAGTCAGCAATATTTTGAATAATTGATTATTCAAAGTCCCTAAAATTCAATATTTAAATGATGTAGCAATGTATGACATGAAGATATTTTATATTCTATCTGAAAGTTAAGAACATGTCTAGCTCCACAATTCCTATGATGAATTTTTTAGATTTCCAGTGTCCTTTACCATTATTAGATCAGACTTTCTTTACCAGATATGTGTTAATCTAATAAATCAAGTTCAGCTTCCTACACTCTCCAGACTAGTCAGCCACACTATCCTTGAAAAAAAAATAATGTAATAAAATTACTAATATAGCAAAACTTGTAATAATTAGAATTACAACTGTTAACCTGTATGTTAGAGATTTGTACACACCGAAAGTGAAAAGCTCTTATTCTAGTCATAAGCAGAAGTAACCTTCTTCTCCAGAATTCAAATCACAGCACATTAAAATCAATGCAAGGGTTCAAAATTGCAGCCTCTGTCTTAAACCTTGTGCAATTTTGGACTCACTGAGATTTTTGCTCCTTCTATAACTCATATTACAATCAGCAGGTTTCTTCTACAATAAGTACAGTTTCTTCTTGATTATTGTGATTATAGGGTAGGAAGGTTTGTATATTGCCACTTTCTTCTTATAAATGCTGAATACAAATTCAACCAAAATTTTAACTGGAAACAGATAAAATGAAAAACAAATATTCTCAAAACCTTCAAGCTACAGTGGCTGCAGATCTCAATTCATTCTGCACAGGGCTTACATGCCCAGAATATCTGTCTTCCAAAGTTCTTGATTTTATTTTATCTTCAATTTTAACTCTAATCATTCTTACAAATGTAGATAAAAATATAATGAAAAATCAGTTGCACATGCTTCATTAAGTGAACCATGACTTAAAATAAAGCATGATGAAAGCTTTTCACTGTAGTGGATTACAATAGTTGTATACAATACTACTGTTTTTATTATGGCTTGATGCAGACATGCTCCAGTATCTAACAGACTCTCAATTTTAAAATGTAAATGGTACAGGATATTGATAAACCAATTAGCACTGATGCAAAGCAAATTCCTCTTTTATCTCAATTACAACATGACAACTTAATAGGTCAAGATAGTCTAACATCTGAGACAAGGGCAATTCAATAAAACAACGGCATCTTGATATGGTAATTAAGAGGAAATGTGAATCCATTACATTGCCTCGTGTATGTGTGCACATGTAGGTGTTCTTTTTTTATTTATTTAAACATTTGATGCCCTCTTGCTGCTTTTATAGTGTGTCATGAGCACATGGTCTAAAGCCCAGTTGATAAGTATCTATGGTATCTGCAATTTTAGTAGGACAATTTTAAGAATGCATCTGTGCAGATAAATAATCCATGAAGAGCCCTTAAGAAATACACATTTGTAAAATAATCTCTTCAAACATAGAACATTTCTGTCTACAAACTTGCAAATGATTTAGATCTCGCTAAGAACATTTATGAAGGTTCAAGTACTGTGATATTGAACCGGTACTTGCATGCACTTTATTGGTAAACAAAACAAAATCTGTGATCTGTGACCACAGCAAATAAACAGGTTACAATTGGAAAGGAAAAATAATTTTGTTTGAATATACTGCCACTTACAAGTCAGGTGCATCACCTGCTAGAAAAGAAATAGTACTCAGCATTAAGAAAAGTGGAGTGGAGCATACTGCAGCTTTTTGACACAGGAGTTTTGGCAGTCAGGACAAACTAGGGTGGTAAAGTCAAACAGGAAGGTAGCTGTTCTTTTTTATGCTGTGATCTTGATTTGGTATACACATTGTACTGTAAGTTTTACTTTACAATATATTTTAGAACAATTCAACAAAGTAAATAAAGCCAACAAGAGCCACACAGGAATATAATACTCTGAATACACTGTACGTTAGCTGAGAATACAAATAAAAACGTACGTCTATATAACCTTTGCATGCTTATAATGCAAGAAAAACATTATTGTACACTGCACTACACCAGAACAAATAAACTATTAACTTCAGATGCAGAATACAACAATTTATAAAGCCAATACAAGAGCATACTCCTGATCTGAAGAGTTCCACTTTAGCAGGTTAATGACTTGGTACGAGAATTTCTGGCGAGAGTTTAACTACATTATCTAATCATTGTTTCAGTGAAAGTCAGCTGTAAAACACAAAAACTGTTAACGCAGAAAAAATCACTTTAATCCAATACAAAAATCAAACAAACCTGATTCCAAGATTCATAGCCTCAGCAGTTCCAATCATACTGATGGCCAAGAGCATGTTGTTGCAGATCTTTGCAGCCTGAAAATAAGATAAACCATCAATTAGTTTCTGTATTTTCATTGAACTAACATGTAGGAATCTTCTTTAACTAGATCTGGGACAGTATGATCAAGCATGTTCTGAAAGCTCTCTTCTAAAGGTAGCACCAGTAAGCACAGATCTACAATAGTATAAAGCCAGTGAACACTGCCCTATGTTTCTGTCAGAGATGAGGAAATACTTTAAGGAAATGCTTAGTACAGTAGCTCAGTTAGTATACGTGGCACACAGGGGCTCTTTGTCCTTCAGAACATTAATTTAGAAGAAAGAAATTTAAAATGTGTAGTCTCTAAGAAATATAATCTCAAGAAGCCAATGTGGAAAAGCACCAGGTCAGACGTTTTGGCATTAAACTATACAACATGCTGAATAAGAGTGACATGAAATTAGTTTATAAACACATGGTTGAAGACAAATGAACAAGCAAACAAGTATGAAGATACACAATCTTGCATTTAGTTCTGGAATAAAAGACTAGGTATCATTAAAGAAAAACAAAGCAACACCAACAACAAAAGACTAAGACAACTAGTAACCCTGCAGGAAGCATTACCTGTCCTGTTCCAACCTCTCCACAGTAGACCACATTAGAACCCATGCACGTCAGCAACTCTTTGGCAGCATCAAATTCTTGTTCCACTCCACCAACCATGAAAGTAAGGTTTCCAGCTCGAGCAGCTCCAACACCTGAATCAAAACAACACTGGATTTAATGTCACTATTTTAAAAAAACTTGAGTACTTTATCTTATCAGGAAGGGTCTGATGATGTAAAATTTACGTGCTTAATACTTCACTTACGATGAACCTCTCAAAGTCTATGTAAAATGAGTCTGTAGTCCTGGTTCTTACAAGATCAGATATCTTAATTCTCAAACATTTGATGAAGATAAAGTCACCTTACCTTTCAGGCATACTGGCAGATAAACAAGACTTACAGAAAACCTACGATGTCACCCATCATAGTTCCATATGCAGAAACAATCAACCCTTCCTGCAACCTTGCACCCCACAAAATTTATTGTATCTGAATTGGTAAATAAAATTTCGTTTTATCAAACTACTAATTGAATATGACTATTGACAAGCTACTGCTCAAAGTTAACTCTGCTTTTATCAGCTTCTCCAAACCTAGGCTAATTTTTACCAATGCTTCCTGATTTTCACGTAATTGAAGCATACAAAGCCAAGCCTTCTGAATCTCCGCAGTTCAATACATTTCTAGTCTGAAGCAAATTTCTACCTAATTTGAGAAACTTTTAGTGAGTTTCCTACACATAAATGTAACACATTTACAACTATGTAAAGAACTACATAAAAAGAAATGTAAAAATTATTCACATACATGCACAAACGCACTACTCCCAGTTTTATTCCTGCCTTTAACAAAGGTCAGTAAGCCCACACCATAGTTCTTTGATTACACAGTTCCTAAGCACAAAACCAGCAAATCTTTCATGTGGTATTTATCACCTTCCTGAAATATTCTATTCCTTAAAAGAAACTTAATTCTAATATAAATTACTCATACATCCTCAATCTCCTTATCCCCGATATTTAATACCTAGAACTGCTAGGGAAATCTGGCCTAAACTGATGAACACATCAGCTCCCTCACTATTTTTCACTTCAGCAAGAAGCACAACCACTATAAATTCTCTGTGTTACACATCAAACTTTGGCCTGTTAGGATATCCAGCTGCAGATAACAACCTGCTTTCAAATTAAACTTGCTCAACTAGGTACAGTGTTCTTACAAACAGAATGTCCAAGCAAAACATCTTATTCTTCTTCCATGTGGCAGATCATTCTATTTCTACTGTAAGTCAAGCTGCTCTCCAGCTATGGTTCACAGTTCTTTGTCACCTATTAGCTACCATAATAAACATTAATAAATGTTTTTATTGAAATAGTTTCCAGAGGGTAACTGGAACTGCCTTCACTGAGCTAGATGATGTACAGTGACAAATGAAAAGGCACTTTTAAAATCTTATCAGCTGAAGATAGAGCTTTTATTAAAAAAATACAACCCCCCCCTGATCTAACTAGCTAAAAAGTTACTGTCAGAAGTGTATCCCACTTAAACAGGACATTTCTGCTTTCCTTGTTCTCCATTAATAACTGAAATTATGCAATAAAAAGCAATAGAAAGAGGAAAAAACTAAGGTCATTACAAAGCCATCATGGCAACCAAGTTTGGGCACAAAAAGCTCTGCTAAAGTGGGCAACCATAGCAGGCTAATTCTCTCAACTTAAAGCCTTAAGTCCATGTAAGTGCTGTGTTACAGGTAAAGAAGGAAGTGGTCAGTATTGGACTTCCTTTCTGACATCAAGGACAGCTACACTGCAGCTCCCCACACCGAAAAATTTGAAGAATTTTTGTTTGCTTTCTCATAAAAATTTCAATTGATGCACTGTCTCTGTGTATGTCTACAGATGCCACTTTCTGTATCTCTCAAGTATTTATTTTCCCCATCCTGCCTTCCAGCATGCACCATATTTTGAAGTCACTGAAGACTTTCAGAGAAATTTGACAGATCAAGGTCTCAAAAATTAAATACCTACCCATTATATGAAAATAGGCAACAGAGGAAAAAGGCTCCTACTGATGAAGTGATGAATCAATCTATATTACAATCCAGAACCACAGGATGGTTAGGGTTGGAAGGACTTCTCAAGATCATGTAGTTTGACCCCTCTGCTCAAGCAGCATCAACTGGAACAGCTTGCCCACAACCACGTCCAGTCGGTTTTTGAATATCTCCAAGGATGGAGACTCCCCAGCCCAACTCTTCCAGTATTTGACTGCCCTCACAGTAAAAAAGTGTTTTCTTTTGTTTCAGATGGAATGTCATGTGTTTTAATTTGTACTGATTGCCCCCTGTGCTGTCACTGGCCACTACTGAGAAGAGTCTGTCTCCTTCTTTATTATCTCCCATTAGGTTTTCATATACATTGATAAGATCTTCCCTGAGCCTTCTCTTCATGCTTAACAGTCTCAGCTCTCTCGAGCTCTCTTCATGAAAGGTGCTCCAGCCGCATCATCGTTGCAGCCCTTAGCTGGGCTCATTCCAGTGAATGCTTATCTTCTTGAACTGGTGAGTCTAGAACTGGAGCATCCATATGAACTCAGTCAGACCCACAGCTTCAAAAGAAATCAGTGTAGGAGCCTGCTGTTCCTAGAACAACACTGTTAAGGTACTGAAATATCTACAGTGGTAAAGATCTTCCTGCTCAGGTTGAGATACACCATATTTGCAGCCAATCCTTAATCTCACTTGAATGACTCCTCCCTGGGCAACTCACAGGAACTGGGCTAGATTTAGAGCTAACACAAACAGGTCACTGTCATCTTGTTGGCTACCAGTTTACTATGTACATGACCGCAAAGATTGCTACATTAATAAACACAACGATTTTCATTCCATTCCTCTAGCTATTTTTATTCAAACCACATAATGGCCTTTACCACTAATCCTGTGATCTGACCTGCAGCAAATTAAGTAGACAATTTAAGTCAAAGCTTACAAACAAAATCCAGTACTATCCATCATAGGTCAATAGCTTTGTATCTAGATTACAGACTGCTAAATAGCTTCAGAGAGTCATTTATAAGAGCAAAATTAATGCTGACAATAGTTTTCAGCTGGTTAATCTTCTGACAGCTGCACTCTCTCACTTGTTCAAACACTTACGTTTCAAGTAGAAAAAATAAATTAGTTAAGTTGAAAAAAAGAGCAATTTGTTGTATAATGCAGAAGGCTAGGAAAATGTTTTTGTTTTTAAAAAGAGAATGTTTCCTTCATGTTAAATTTTATCTTCTAGGGTCCTTGACAACTATCAGCTATTTTATCAGAATTAAACAAGCAATTCAGCAAATCTATAACACTGGCAATTTAAAAAAAAAATGGCAGGGAGCCTAGGAATAGAAGAACTGTAACTTCAGATAAAAATAGGGGGAAAAAAATCATTCTACAAGAATGCACAGCTTTATTTCACAATCACAGATTCCATACCAACAACACAGGCCAGTAAAACATTATCATCTTCTAACAACACAAAAGAGAGAAGAGGAGAAAGCAGAGCAGCTAATGTAATTTTTAAAAAGCTAATGATTATTTTCCGTCATTTGATTTTTTTAAAGATCGCTTACCACCAGTGCTTTATGTACCACTACTGACTGGGACCAAAAGTTCTTCAGAATCAATCTGTTCTTTCTAAAATACAACAAGCCTCTTCTCATCCTCGGGCAATGGGTTTCTGAAAAACTGTGTTAGTGATTAGCCTGTGTAAGATTTCCCCCTCTGCAAAGCAAGACTGCTGGAGCCCATGGCTGCAGTTCTACACTCGGTGTCTCTGGGAAGATTTCCCCAAACTTGTGTGCAGAACTCCTTAAGGTCACACCAGCAGATCCCACAAAGTAGCTCAACTCCAAGTCAGTAGGTTATAACACCATCAGAGTTTTTCCCAGAGATGTAAACTGATAGAAACAGGTTTGCAGATCAATGTGCTAAGAGATCTAGGTAGTGAGGGAACATGCAAAAAAATTCATCCGGGAAAAAGCGTGGTGATAAGTTATAGATCAGCACTGCAGGATGACATACCCACTTGAAGATGGGTTTTCCATGTGGGTACTAGAAGGTTTTGGACTAAGATCTGAAAATTCCATTTCTTTTATCAGATCTGGCTGAGTTACTTGTGGGGCAAGCATTAGTTCAATCCACATGCTTCCCAGTTTGATTCCCAATGGATTGCCCAGTGAACCTGATACAAAGAATCAAAATTTTACATGAAAATGTGAATGGAGGATTAGAAGCCCTCATATGACAACAGCAACTGGTCTCAGGTATACTGGGACATTTTGGAGATGACCTCAAGTTTTAGCCTCCAGGCCAGGCAGCCTAGTTCAGTACCCACTCTGCCATTCCATACTCACCTTTTATTGCTTATTACAATAGTATTTAACATCTTGGGGAAAAAAAAAATACCAGAAAAGGTCTTACCTCCATAGCTATATCAATAAAAGCAATGTGGTTCAACCAGTTTGCTTATTAAGAATACAATTTGCTAGAAATGGGAAGATGTTACATGAAAGTAGCTGTGTTTGCTTTCAGTTTTATTACATTGCCATAAGAAATGCAGAGTGCAAATAAGTCAGAAAAGAAGTGACATTATAAGGCTATGCCTCACAGCACCATCCCGGTGGTGAAGCTGCCAACAGTTACATTGCTGAAAACACAGAGGATGCGAGCACATCCCTGTGCCAAAATATTTGAAGAACTGTTGCACCTGCAGATAAAAAAAAGAAATTGCTGCTGACAAAATTGAGAAGGAAAACTAAAACATGTGAATGAATATAAGCTGCTTCAGAGAATCCAAAGAACAAGCTGGAAATTTGTGCTACCATATCAAGAAGCTTAGGCAAAAAAAAAAATAAAATCTATTTTTGTGATTTTTCTATTCAACACGCAGTGCAATTTTAACAAACAATTCTGTGATCTAAACTGGATAAAATATATACAAGATAAACAGGGCCAGAGTTTTATTCCTCTCTCCAGTTTTACAGTGTCGCACCCTCAGGCATAAGAGTTGAGGCTTTGCCTGTTCGGCTCTGGGAAGTGCAAGGGCACACTGGTCCTTTATTTGGCTATTTTTGCAAAAATGCAGCTTAGGCGAGTGCAGTTGCCCCAAACAAGCAGTTTCTTGTCATGTTTGCTCTCTTTCAGATAGGTTGAAGTTGAGAGCCTGCATCTGTGTATCTTGTGTGTGTTTTTTAAGGACTAAGCAGTTCTTTTTAAGTACCTGCCAGCTCCCGTGAAATAGTTTGTCTTTTGCAACTACAAAAAGTTAAATCAAGGTACATAAGGAAAGATTACCCAAAAAGGTTATTATTGCTTTGACGCATATATAAATCCAAATCCAATTAAAAGGCACGTATTGGCAAAATCAGCTACAAACTCCAACTGGAAATATAAGCAGAATGTATAAAATTAGACTACAGATTTAAAATAATCACAAGGAGACGATTCACTTTATAAAATTTAAATAGTGTGTCAATTTTTTCTACCTGCTTCCCAGACAACGTCTGCCATCCTCAATCTATTTCCAAGAAAGAAGTAAACAGAACACTCTCAGAAAAAGACCCCCACAACACTCCACCACTCAAAGGGCTTGCGTTTCTCCCTATTAGAAAAATCAGCATCCAAGCCAGACCCACGAAGCTATTCTGCTGCCTATAACTAAAACCTAGTAAATCACTTAATTTGCTCAAAAGAACTTAAATGTTTTAACCAGTCTGCCATCAGCGGAGATAAAGAAGAGGGCCGATGGGACCGGGCTGCAATGTGAGCCGTCTTTAAAATGCAATTGTTCTAATCATTTTCTACAGATGCAGCCTCACAAGGGGCTGCTGTCACAGGGACCATTTACGACTTGTTATGGTGTCTCTATTGTTTACCAGCGACATTCGCTAAAAAGGCGACAGCTGGGACAGAAAGCTGCTCCTCAACGAACAATATAATCCCGTGAAAGTAATCAACAAATTTAAGGGTGTTAATTAACTTTACACTTTATCATGTTCAATTAGTTGTCCTTTCTCGAAAAGATTGCCGTGCACAATCGGTTTAGAGCGTGCCATGTTTGATTTGTAAGTGATCACTGTTTCTGTTTCAAAGTCCATGTCAGATGTTCTCTTGGGTTTTGGTGACACAGATGAATGGCTCCGCACATGTTAGGGGGTGATCTGGTTTAACATAAACCAGCATAACATAACCCCTTGTTAACGTAGCGCTGGCCTTCCCGGAGCAGGAACAGAATCGCCCGTGGACGCAGACATCCATGCCCCAAACCCCTGCGGCAGCTCCGCAGACAACGAGTCAAAGTTGCGTTTATTGCTGAGACGCAAAGACACCGATAAATGGGCAATTTTTCATCATTATATCTCGAAGCAAGACTTGTCTTTTAGGGGCACGCTTGGGATCATTTCTTCCCAGCAAGATCCCTGGTTCTGCCGCATTACGCCACCAGGCACAAGCGCCTTCGGACGTTTTACATAAAACCCGCTGCCTTTCCTAATGGCAGCTTAGCAAGTGCGGGGGAGATGAGCTAAGTCCTTGTGTATATCAAATTCTGTGGTGCCTTTTAAATGCCTGCATCGCATTGATAATGGCAGGGATTCTAGAAGAAACTTGAATTAATATATTCTTCAAATTCACCGTTTTCCTTTTAACGCACCCATTCCTGCTTGCTAATGGGACAAGGCAAAGCTCATGATGGAGCGACAACGTACTTGGAAGTGCACCTTAATGAAAGGCGCTGCTGTTTCTCTCTTCTGATGAATAGTGCTTTGCATCACCATTCCTCATAAACTAGTGATGTTTGAACACAAATGGAAATGGACGTTCAGGTCAGTGCTTTGACGATTTACACAACAAGCGCTCAATATTACTCCAGACAAAAGCACTCGTAGGGAAGTAGAAGTATCTCGTTTACAGCGTAATCCAATTACACAATTTGTTACATTACGGTTGTGCAGAGAAAAAAAGCCTAGTGGATTTTTATTCTGCAGCAACAGACAAATTAAATACACATTATCATCATTATTTAAGCAGTTACATTGTAGATAAAAACAAACTGCAAAAAAACCCACCCACAAAACAAAACAAAATACGAATGCAAAGAAAGCCCAATGGAAAAGTTGTTAAACTCTGAAAGCTAATAATGGACTAGGTTAAATATTTAAGAGGAAATTATAGGCTATATCAGAAATAGCTGAAACCACAAAACAAAGCAGTAGAAAACATTAGTTTTCTGCTAGGAAGAAGATCTGCAGGGAGAAGGGAAGCGGTCGATAGATCCTTAAATTGGACGCAATAGCTGTTCTTCTATCCCAAGTTGGCAGCTGCTACATTTGCAGACCTGGTTCATTATTTACCCATAATGACCATCAAGCTCCAGTCAAAGTCAGATCACAACAACTGTCAGCAGCTCTTTTAATTAGCCTTGTTTGAATTCAGATAAATATCACAATGGCCCAGCTTCTGCTGAAAAAGCAACAGAAGACTGCAAAGAATAAGCTGCTCTGACTTCCTAACAAACAGTATTGCTAAAAAGTCTGGAGAACAAAAGTTTGGGGTTTTTTAATTGAGGAGGGGATTGTGATGTGCACGTTATTATTTCCCCCCCCCACGTGATGTTCATATCACAACCTACAATTCCTGTTTATGGGCAAATTTGTGCATCTCAAATGCCAACTGAAAGTCTTACTCCACAATCTAAATAAAAGGTGAACTTTAAGAGATGGTTTACAGGTACTAATTAAATCTCTAACCTCTGTGAAACTGTATGATTTGAAAAACTGAATCAGAATTAAGGAATGCACATATTAACAGGATTATCCTCTCTCCTAATTTATCTCCTTCTGTTTGTTTATCCTCAGGGAACATAATCTTCTGTTGCATCAAGCCACTCTCATTCTCCCTGTGTCAGCAGCAGAATAATAATTCCCTCCTCCTCCTCCACCCCCGCCTCCCACAAGCACAGCCAAGAATGAAGAAGAGTGGATCAGACTGTGAGCATCAGCATTAATGCTCCACACAGCTATTTTCCTAGCAAGAGCAGAGACTGAAAGAAAGATGCAAGAGAGGCACACAGTATGCTACCTGTTCTGGGCAGCCCAGCATGAGGGAGTAATTAAACAGATTTTGCCTCCTAGAATAACATAAAGGCAGAAGATGCAGCCAGAGGCTGCTTCAGTAGCCTTTTCTTAGCACTTTCCTTGCTGTCGTGGCTGGGTCCCTATTTTGCTAGGTGCTGTCCTAAGACAAAAGAGAGTCCCACATGGAAATGTGAGAGGTGTTGCTGTCCATCCAAGGATCCTCAGGGGCCTCACGGATTTACATGAATCATGAGGATATGTGTGTACAAACAATAGGTACATACAGATGTTATCGTAGCAAAGGACATCCCTTTTGGGCACAGAAAAAAATATGTAAAAATCATCAGCAACTGAAGGTAGAAGGTAGTGTAGATGAAAGGATAAAGAACCGATTAAACAAAATAGGCAAAATGGTAATGAGAAGGTTTATGCTTTTAAAGGAAGCCCTGAGTGGAATTCTATAGGGACTTGAACTTGGCTATGGACACCCGAATAAAAATCTTCAATCTGATTTAGATGTATTACAGAAGGATGCCAAAACACAGAAAAGAATATGCCCTCTCAATAAATCATGCAAAATCTGAGTAGAAGCTGTTCTTGAGGCAGGTAGTTTAATATGAAGGGAATGGACCTGGAAAATTTTACAAGGAGGTAGTAAGTAGCCACTGATGCCTCTAAAAAGTATTAGCCAAAGAAAGTAAGTTGCAAAAGGCAAATACACACAGGAGATACTTTATCTTTTTTCAAAGTACAAGCTGAAAGGCCCAATAAGAGTGTTCTGTCTGCAGCATTTTTTAAAAAGCATTACATTTTGTTCCAGTTACTGTAATGTCAAAGAGAAATATCAAAGCACCTGAAAAGTTACCAAGTAAAAAGGTTAACAGCATTGCAATGAGAGAAAATAAAGTATGACTGATTAAATTATTTGCTTATTTTGAATACCCAAAATACTATATCAAAACAATTTAAAAACAGTAATTCATGCCAGTCATCTTTCCTGTTTGCTCTCTTTAACCTACACTGCACCATTGCAGACCTATATAAATATATTAAAGCTTAACAATGATTGCAAGTATCTAGAGTCTTGAAAAGCAAAACTGCGTAGAGCTTAGTTCAAAACAAGTATTTTGGTTTTTATCTGAAGTGAGCACAGCACCAAACACAAGAGGAATATCAAATACTAAAGAAACAAAGAAAATAACCCATCATTTTCTTGCCCAGCACTACTGTTTGAAATCCTAGTGTTTTAGGGGAAGTCTGAAAATGAAACATCAAAGTGCATACAATTTCTCAACTGCATGGGCAAGTATTAAGCCACCAGGCAACTGCAATTCTGCAGACAGGTTCTAGCACAATTCACATCTTGCCTGGATGAGGCTTCAAGTCCTAGAAATAAAACTTCATCTCAATCACATATGGCAAAACCAAGAACATTTTCTGCCTGCCATTAGAAAGGTGGCAAAGCTGCATATTTAACGCACGCTGAGGCCATCACACTCCTGCTTTCTTCAGAAGCTTCCACTCTATGGTGAAAATCAGCAACCAGAAAATGGAGAGTTACAGGACTATAAGAGAAAAAGCTCAAAGAGATGAACATTTATAATGCCCTCTTAGAAAAAGAAAAGGCAAAATACCAAAAGAGCTATTCTATCTGCTCTAACTAGAATACACAGACAACATCAAAATGAGTAACAACACTAAACCCCCAAGAGCTTAACATTGGCGTGGGGTACAAAATCCACAAAGAGAACCAACAGTCCACCTTGGCATCACAGCTTTTGCCTCCTTGGCATTTGTCTGTCTCTACTGAGCCAGGTACATGCAAACCTAGATGTGTGGCCCAGCTTGCCAAGCCCTGTAAATTACAAAAAGCAGCTAGCCACACGTCACCATGTTTGCAGATTTTGCTACTTGGACCTGAATGTCTCCATCTGGAAAGCATGAAATACCCACGTATTCTACCTTAACTCCACAGTAAAATGCAGGTATGTTCACACAGCATTGTGGAATAGATGCACAGTAACTGAAACCGTGGATTATAACAGAAAAACAAGGACCTTTGAAGGAAAAATAAACCAGGATTTTTTAATATTATTGTTTACAAAAATTTTACAAAATGTTACAAAACAAAAATACTTGACACACTTTAGTCCTTTAGGATTTTCTATACCATGTTACCCTCATATAGGCCCCCAAAAGCAACAAAACACTGCAGCATGGGGGGTTTTTTTGCTGAATAAAGAAGGCATTAAGCACATTGCTCAAAAAAAAACCCCAACCCCAACAAATAATCACACTGAGGTATGCATTTAAACTGGCATTGGGTATGGGTTCAAGCGCTCCACTTAATAAAAGGTTTGCTTCTTAGAAAGCCAGCTGCGGAAGCCTAAAGTCATGCATGTAACTTTCTATCAATACATTCATTAGTCCTTTCCTGTTATAGAAGAAAATAAACACATTGTAAACACAGGAAAACAAACCAAAAAGCATTAAAATGGGGTGGAACAGCATAACATTCCTATTCCTAAGCATTTCTGCTTTATCTAAGAGCTGAAGACGTAGCAGTGTCATACCCCAGTCCCAAACAGTACGGCCATATTTACATTCACAACATTTTAAAAGTATCTACTATGTAACAGCAGCAATCTAACAAAGTTTTAAGTAAAATAGCAACACATTGCCAGAAAGAAGTGTCAGACAGGTAATTTTTAAAGAAATCCACCTCCAGTATTTTCTGCTGGAGAGTTGCCCAGCTGCAAGTTTTATCCGTTTTGGGTGCAGTCTATGACAAGCCCAACTGGTAGAGCTTTACGGACTGAAATTGGTAAAAAGAAATAAATTCTTAAAATTAGGACTGAAGACTGCATGGAACATTTTTGAACTAATTTTTTAAAATTGTCCCTTCAAGTGGTGTGAGGACTAAGAACTATTTTGATAATCTGAACCACCATCAGAGAGGATTGCTTTAGATATGTCTGTCCTTCCTGCAAGCACTTCGGCATCGAATCCTGCCTCTGCATATAGTAAACAGCCCAGAGTGTCTATCTTTCAGCTTCTCCTTTAAAATATATGCTTATTCTTAAGCATGCTGGAGTCTGTATCTGTAAAGTAACAAAGCACTTTCTGCTGTCCGATTTCAGCACATTCACAGTTAACTCTCGAAGCTTTTATTCGGCGCTGAAAAGGCAGAGCAGTATAGTAATGCAAGATGACAACAACTGCTAAAAAAGCAGCCTAAATTGGAAAGATACAGAGCTTCCATTTAAGGAATCCCTTCGTTATAAGGCCTTTCCCAGTTCTATTTCCTGTTTAGGGATCCTCTTCACATAATTCTATTATTACTCCTCTGCAAAAAAGATAGTACATCTCTTTCAGAGAACTAGATTTAGCATTGCCCTCCAGCCCAAAATGCAGTGTACTTTTCAGTGTTCTCAAATGTACTTGATGCCATTAATCCAATGAGTTCAAACCCTTGTAATTTAATTAAAAGTCATACTTCTTTGTGTATGAACTAATTCTAAGTTTAGTATGGAAATATTTTTAAAAAGAGATACTATTTTTATTATTACTTTTATTGTTTCAGGATGAACAAATATGCAACATATGGTTTAAATTTATAAATCTTTACATGCTGCAAATGCTGCACTTCCATGAAACAAAACATATTTTCACATTTAACTGCAATGAATGACAACTTAAGGGGACTCACTATGAAATAATTTGTGTACCTAACCATAACTATTCCAACACTACAACTTAGGCAATTTTGCACAAAACCAAATTAACCATTTTTCTTTGAAGTAAAGATATTTAAAGTCAGTACTTGCTCTGGTCTTCCAATTTAAGAAAAAAAGAAACGAAAAAGAGTGCATTTTGCCTAAGAACAGAATCAGGAGGGTAACAAAGTTAATTATTTCTCATAATCAGTAATTATGATTAGATAAGAGAGTCTTTGGTAATGAACTGCTCTAATGATGGAGGACCTCCATCCTAAGAAATATAATAGTACATTAACATAACTGTGTATGCAAAGTACATAGAACCGCTGCCACAGTTAACTTGTCATTGAATGATTAAATAGGAATTCATAATTAGAAAAATCCACAGTGTAATTTATTGGCCTTCCTGACAGTTCTGGTTCATTAGAAGTTGATTACCAAACAGTGACCTCTAGTGGCCCACAGTTTTTTCATGCTTCTCTTGGCAGCTTTTAGTTGCTATTTAACATTAAAAAAAACACCAAACCAAGGCAATTTGAGGAATTTAAAATGCTTCCATTCATAATTCCTTGGGTTTTTTACTTCTCTTAAAGCATACAGTGTGCTAATTGCTTCAGAAAAAGGCTTCCCTTTCTGTAAACATTTATATAAAAGCATAAAAATGTACATATATGTGAAAAAAACCCCCAACTTCTCAGTTTTAAAGTTAATACTGAGGTTAAGATGGTTCTCATGCTAATTAATATTTATATACTGATTAAACATAATGTCTTTTAGAAAAAATATATAAAATATACTTTCTCCAGTGTCAGTTACAAAGGTCTTGAGATGTTCATACACCAAGTAAGGCTTTGTATCTTAAAGTGAAGTGCCTCTAAGCGTTGCCTTTGCACAACAGTCACTTTTGCACTAAAACAAATTATAGTGTCTCAGATGGAGCGAGCAGAGGACAGGGAGAGAGAAAACTCCCCAGTTCTCTGCTCCAGGTAGGAGAAAAAAATGCCCAACATTTCATATTAATTTATAATCACAATATTCTTAACTCAAATTTCATTTTTAAAGATTGCAACTTAAGTAAGATTTGCATTTAACCACAAAATCTTTTAAGCATTAGAGAGTGGAATTTCCCCTCATTCAACATAATTAATCCACTGGTAATCTATTTAGACAGCCTTCTATTTTAAAATTTTCCATTATGATAGATACGGTTTTCCTTGTACTAGGAGAGTGGCTATTTTTTTTTAAAGTATGAATGCTTTTTATCAGGAAGTAGCACATCTGAAACTAATATAGAAGCCCCCGAAACAAAGAATTAAATAAAAAAATCATACTCCGCGAACACAAGCAATTTAGATTTCAGTTGTTTTCGTTTTGCATCGTGTTCTTTTTCCAACACTAACATTTTAGAAATGATGCACGTGTATTTTATTTCGCTTTTGTCTCACACACAACTGGCTACAAAAACTACGCCCTTTTATCAGAGAGAAGCTAGAAAATAAACCGTGTAGTCCTGTTTGGCGCATAAAAGATTTTGTAGAGAGGACTATTCCAGTTTCCCAGATGGGGAGAAGTCCATCAGCCTTGCATGCTGGAAACAGCTTTAACAATTGCTATAAACAGAGAAACGGATATAGCTACAGGACAGAGATCCCCACCCCTGATTTTGTGTGTGTGTGTGCAGATGTGGGCACGCACACACACAGGATTCTAGCTGTTTGTGGCGATGATTTAATACAGTGACTGGATAATGAGCTGTGCTCCCCGCAGCAAGCGAATCACCATTTAATGCTATTATCAACAGTTCATGACCCACCGGCATGAAATGTCAGCCTGATTAATCTGAACACTACTGACCTCAGAGAGGAAAAGCTACCTTATTGTCAGAATTTAATATATAATAAAATCATACACAGAATATAAACACCTGATCAAGCAAAGCCATTAACAGAAAATGTACTTTATTTTGCTCTACCGTTTCTTTTAAACTTGCTAAGGCACTATTTTTTTTTTTAAATACTTTTGTCTATTCAAGCAGGAAGCAATCCATTAGGACTTATTATTTTGATGTACAGTGAAACATTTCAAAATGGCTGTCCAAATACAAACCCCAGGTTGATACAAGTAAGAAAAAAAATTAGAATGTGCTAGTGTAGGACTTGCTGCTGTCAATTCATATCAGAAAAGGATCAGAAATTGTTCTTGCTTTTCTAAGGTCAAGGAGGCAGTAAAAATACCAATCTGTAAATAGGAAACAATTTGAGTGATGCTGCACAGCTCACAGAAGAAAGCCTCCTTAGCTTAATAAGACCAATATACTTCAAGAAGATTAGAAACTTGTGCCAGTTATATTATGAATACAAGAGGAAACCTCCCATATTTTATTACATTTACAGGAAAGATCTTCCCTTATGCAATTCAGTATCACGATACAGCCCCGCTTAACACAATTTTCAGAAATTTATCTGTTCCCCTTGGAGAATAAGCCATGAAAAAAAGAAAAACCCCACCTTTTCCCAGTCACAATGAAGTTGGTACAATTTTGCTATATCTTCTCCATATCTCTTTTTAATTTAATCCATCTAGGAGTCTTATAAAGAAAAGGAGAACTTTTAAGGTAGTTTTTCCGGATTCTGTACGTCACGGTATATAAATAACTCAAACTGAAGCTGGTAGGACTACATGGCATTTATCTGGAAAATGACATTAACTGACACAACAAGCACAGTAACTACTACGATATGTTGTTAAAACACAGTACTGAAAAATAAGTGAAAACTGCTGCAGTTATTTTTAAAATGAAAACCACAATGGTTTCACCCCTCATTGTCACCTGGTACTGAAAGGGTTAAAGGCTTTTCAGGACAAGGGACTGGAAAAGAACTGAGTGAAATCCCCAAGATTGCCCACATATGAATGGAATGACCGTGGGTGAGAGGAGAATGAGCACTCCAAGTATTGACTTATAACAACTGGCAGCCAAGGAAAGAAGAACATGTCAAACCGACTTGACTAAAACTTGGACAAAACACGAACCCTGATGTCTGAATTCCCAGTTAAGAGCTCTGCTGGAAACGTAAAGAAGGAATAAAGGAATTCTGGACATTTATGCAGGAAAGTAATTCATGCTGCCAGCACAGACATATGTTTAAGCTTTGCTTTTCCATTCAGAAACCAAACAGTTCTCGTAAGCCAGTTGACTAGTAAGCGTTGGCTTGTTTTGCCAAGGCTGTGCTATGTAGCTGCAAATGCTGCTAGCTGCAGTGTGCCCAGATGGGTAACAGCATCTGACAGCAGCTTCAAACCTCTTCTGTTCCACTCCTCAGAACTTGCAGAGGGAAAGGGGTTTGCCATAGAGTAGCACAGCCACGGCTCGCTCACTCTTGGAAACACCAGGTTTTGTAACCAGGAGTGTTAACACGGAGAGCCTGTGTTTAGGTCTCCATCAAGCACAAACTGTGCACCTATCTGCTAGGATGTCCCAAATCCCATCTGTTACCTGTAACTGATGACCACCTTCACCATCACAGAGCCCCTCTTTACTGCAGATCAGCTCACCCACGAGTCTTGCAGTTAGATCACACCTTCTGCTTCTACAAAGCTACGTAGCCCTCTTCTGCTCTCCAAAGCTGCTTTGCCTCTGTGGTTCCTCACTGTCCACTCACTCTATGAGCCCTTTTATAAACAGTTTGTCACAGTAATTTCTGCTCTGTTCGAGTAAACCCCATGACACCACTTTTGCCTCTTGGAGATGAAGAGGAATTCAGACCAAGTTAACAACCCTTCGCAGTCCTGACCGTGTTGGGCAGACGCTACAAGTCACATCAAGAGGCAGATTCCCCATCAAACAGGATGTCAAAGACACAACATGTATTAAGTAACTGTTTAACCTGAACAGATATATTGGACAGGCAGATTCCTAGAGCATTTTAGAAATATCTTGAAGGTGGTGGTGGCTTACCACAACAGCTGTGACATGGAAGACAGCATCAATGAACTTAGAGAAAAAAGAGACCTGTCATTCTCGCCTGAAGATGGCAACCAAATAAATAAAATTTTTCAAACCCTGTGTAATTCAGTCCACTACTGATGATGGCTGCACATACTCACATATGATGAAAATAAAGAGGAGGAAGATGATCAATATGGAATATGGGATCTCAAATTTATATCAGATGGAAAAAAAGGAGCCATAACTGACATAAAAAGGTAACCCATAGGAAGCAACCTTAACAACAGCGAATAAGAGGGAAAAAAACCCTATGTACATAAATATGCCACCAAAAAAGTCAGATAAATTAAGCATGGAAAATTTAATAGTGGACAAGAATTACTTGTGACTGCTCAGAGCAGTCAAAGCAACAAGAGGTTGCCAGTGAGGTCACAGCAACTTTCCTTCTGAAGTGAACAGAGAAAGGTATTAGCAGCAAAATCTAAATGAAAATTAAATCCTTTCAAAAGCCACTTGTTGAGAAAAACAACCTCAGAACTACTATATGATTCATACATTGGAAGGAAAGAAACAGCCATCCTTAAGGGTAAACAATTTTGTTATCTTGAGACATATTTATTTTCTATTGTTAAAAATTTTGATTTAAAAAAAACAGATTGCACTAGAAATGCACTGAAACATATGCACTGAACAGATGTAATTATTGCTAATGCTGAAAAAAGAAATCAGAGACAAATCAGAGAGTAGGATATTTTGTCACACATGCAGTTATTTCAATAGAGTCAGACTGTTTTTTTCTCCTTACAAAAAAATTAATGAGGAAGCAAGAACCTGGAATAAGCTATGTAACTTGGCATGTTTTCTACTTGGTTTATAGCTTTTCATAAAATTCCCAAGATCATTCTCAAATGTTAGCAAATGAGCAAACAGTGGCTAGAATAATTTTTTAAAGTACGCTTTTAAAAGCTTTTAAATGGAAAGAAAAAAATACATTTGCTTTCATAGGGAGATAACATTACAGTTTCAAATCAACTTTTTAAGTACACAGGAATGTAGACGAAGAAAGAACAGCACTTGCTTGATATAAACACAGAAAATAATGTTTTAAAGAGGTTTTCCTACGATCTTTCTGTGCTTATGCTGGTCTTACAATATATAGCGAGGAAGTATTCTTTTTTTTTTTTCTTTCATTCATAAAAAATGATAAGAAGACTGGGAAGGATAAGTGAATAACAGCAATTTATTTCAGAATACAGACTTCATTCTAATAAACTCTCTCAAACAACAAAGTTTTCTTAATTTTTGTATTGTGTCTCTTCTCTTAGGTTAACAGGGGGAATCGTGTACATGAAGTATGGCTCTGGTTCCTGCTGTATCGACATACTACAATTCAGTGGGGGCTTTAGTAGGGAAAATACATAAATATGATTAGGTCAGTACTTAATATAAACATCTTTGGCTACATATGCAGAGTGTTAGTGGGAAGTCAATCTGTGCTCTCTGTACTAAGAAACCTCAAAAAAAGAAGTTTGATGACACCTGCTTGGATGACACTTGCATCTTGCTTTTCCTGGAAAGTCGGGGCAAGGAGGAAGAGAGAAGAGAGCTTTGTATAGAGGAACTTACAAGCATATTTAATTCCATATAATTGTAAATAAATAACTGCTCCAAATTTCAATGTAATATTCAAAATTACTTCAAAAATTAAATGCCTGAACCAGCTACTGAGCTACTGGCATAGAAGTAAAGCATTCACACCAGAAATGACTAAAATTGGCACAGACAATACACAGACAGTAATTAGATGTGCTAAACACAGCCTAACATTACACTCTTATCAGGGAAGGTAATCATACCTGCTACAACATTTGAAATCCCAGCCCCTTAATCACTTTTGGCTAAACATATAAGGTGCACTCTGGCATTTCAACAATTCCTATTGTGGAGTACAATTTTTCAGACAACTTTCCTCGTCTCTGTGCAGCCTCTATGTATTTATCTCAAGTACAAGCCCTCACGTTCTCTGTGTAAAATGCACACCAAAAAAAAAAGGAAACAATCCTGCAGGATCACCTGCAGGAAGCAAAGATGCAGCACTTACTTTTAAAATGGCTATTTTCCATTTTATGTCAGGGGTTAGCTAGAACTCAACACAGGAAACTGTAAAATGATTATGTAAGTGTTTCCAAATGTTGCCAAGTTTCTCTTCTTGAAGTAGCTGATCAGTGTTTCGATTAGAGATTTGCACTATTGTGCCAGGAGAGACGGGTCGATCAATGGTATTTCTCAGTAATATTATATTTAAATTCATGCAAAAACATTTTAAATGTCCTAAAAAAGACCATTTTCAGAATCAGGTAGAAATGCACTCCAAAGGTTTCTGCTTATTTAGGATATGGGCTTACAGGGATTACATACACATCAGACTTTGCCCACCCCAAAACAATATATGCAGAAAAAAACATGAGGGTGTCAAGGGAGGATGGTTTTGTTGAGTATGCTCTCTACATGTCTATTTTTTTAATCTGTTGAACACAAATCAGTGATTTGCTCAGTCGTCATTGCTGTTTGAACAGAAATGCTTTGAGGTTCCCATTCTACAAGCCAAATCTTGTGAGTTTTATATTGCAGCATTGCAGGACTCAACAAAATTTATAACTTCTTATTTCAGCCTTCTTTGATGAATAGATATAAAAATTAATTAAAAGGTTTAATGGCATTATTCCACGTCTTTGAAAGTGGAATATTTTGTAAATTGCTTATTGCATGCTAAGCATTTATTACAGTCAATAAGAAACAACACAAGTGAAAATGTTTAAAGTCTATAAAACAATCTAAGTGGTCTTTCTTTTGAAAATTTCTCTTATTCGTTCTCCATTCATATGGAGCTCTTTTAAGACAACCCTTTCTGGACAGTCTCTGAGGTGGTATCAAAATGCTCGAGAAAAACAAACTCACCCATCCCTCCAAATTGTGAAGTTTTTGGTCTTATTTTAATAACAGTCTAATCTATCTCTTCTTGAGACAAAAGGGAACTCTTACATCCTGCAACAGAACAAGATGGGTTCAACAACAGGACATTATAAGCTGATTCCAGACAGTGCCAGAGGAGCACCAGCCTGTTAAATCCAGGGTGCAGTAGTTCAGGCAGAGATTTCAAGACAGCCTACAGAGAAATGGTATAAGGACCCAGCATTAAACGAGTGTGCTAGGGCAGACTCAAAGACTGGATGAATGGGATGCTTCATGAGGCTGTTTCTCACTGCTCTCACCAACTGAGAGTCATCTGTGCACAAGAAGGCCTTTGCTGCTCTCAAGTTTCCTGAACTCAATTGGGTACAACATCTTCCTTCATCAAAAAAAGACTTCAGCCTGACTAAAGCCAGGGTGCAGAAGTCCAGGCAGGGATTCTCTGCCCACCTGCAGAGATATGAACTGTTAAATTAGGGAAGAAATCTTATAGGGATCCCACTGATGCCTTCAAATTATGAAGAGGGTAAGGAAGAGCCTAGTGCCAGGTTGCCCTGGCATTAGAGTGGTAACAGGGCATGGCTATGCTAAAATTAGGTATGATTGCTAAAGGTACTCAAGCTTTCAGAAGTGGAAGGTAAGGACTAGATAACGGTTGTGATAAGATAACTCATAATCATAAGTGACAGAACTAATCAAGCGAGGAAGGCATAAAACCTGGTCACAGAATCGCATGGTTGGGTTTGCAATGGCTGAACACTACTTGCCAGAAAGAAAGAGAATGCAATGAAAAGGAAATGACTAGTGTTCAACTTTGACATAGAATTTTTCAGAAAAAAAAGGTAAAAGTTAGGGCTACTGATTTGACAGAAGTCTATGGATGGCTACCCCGCAGAAACAATCCAGACACTGATGTTTGGAGAAAAACAGGAAACAGATCTCTCCTCTAGCCTTCCCAAAAGAAAGTAAATTAATAAACTTTGTGAGGCAAGAAGATCCTTAAGAAATTAGGATAGCTATGGATACTTCATCCAATAAAAAGATATTCTTAGTTCTCTCAGTTTGTGGAGGTTTGCATACATAAAAAAAATCATTAGCCTTATGACAGCAGGCAACTACTTGTTTCAACTATGTCACCTTCTAAACAATGAAAAGTAACATCAGTGAGGACAGAAATAATAAGCTGATGACAGTATATAACTCCTGTTAGTGGTTTTACTACTTTTTTGGAGTGTAATGACCTGGATTCTAAACCCCTGGTGAGCAGGAACTTTCTCAAGTTTGGGAGAAGGGACAAAACTTAAATCCAACAGCTTAATGCTTAGTGTCTTGGGCTCAAGGATGTTAGGACCAAGCAACTGAGGGAACAAGAGAGGGATAGTCCTAATTTTTCCCATCATTTCTTGGAGGATGACAGAGGAAGAGATTTCTAGTATTATACACACTCTTTTCCTGCCTATACAGAACATTTACGCCCACTCTCCAAGTAAAATACTTGTTGCCCCCATCGTTACCAACACTTCCTTTTACAGTGTATTTCCACAAACTGCTCCCTTCAGCTGAACCTGCAAAACCAGGATTACAGCAATATTAGTACCCATGGAAGAAATACAGGGGGGAAAAACTCCAGAATTTTGTCTTACAGACATATTAAACACGTAAAAATGTGTTTCTGTCACTGACTGGGCATGTTTGGTTAGATGCAGAAACATTGGCATTGAAACTAAACATGTACAAACTAACACCAAGTGATAGATTTCCAAACAAAATGCTGGAGAACAGGTTTGTCCTGTCCTTGTTAAAGGATGGAAAAAGCTTTCAGAAGGTTCACTCTCAGTGGTAAAGCAGCAGCTATTTAACAGAAGCAGGTTTCTGAAGCATCTTAACAACTCTCACTGGTGACTTGTTACATCTTACCACTGGTCCCTGCAGGTCCTGTACCCTGACAGGCAGAATGAAAAGATTCTCTAACGGGGCCACTGGCTGTCAGAAGCCACCAGCTGGCCTGCCAGGGCTTTGCAATTGCAGAGGCCAGCTGACAGTCTGGGTGTTGCTGACCATGCTGAGAAACGTGCCACCCAGCTGCTGTGTGGTCACGTCCATCTGGAGATCTCCAGCCAGACAAATCTCTGGGCCTGTCAGATCTCTTCAGCAAGCCTTGTTATGCAAATTCAATTACTCAAGTGTGCCCTATTACTGCTGGCTAACTGCTCCTAGAACCAATCTCACACTGACAGTCAGCTCACATTTTTACCCACCAAAAGTACCTCATTTATTCTTGCTCAACTATTCCCTTGTATCATTAAGGCAGAACAGACAGAGTCCATAGTACTGTAACCTCTCTGCAGTGGGTTACTATTCCTTGCAAAGAGCTTAGAGAGAAATTAATTTAAAAACATACAGCATCTAATCAAACATGAGTTAAAGCCACACTAGCTACATAATTTACCACTAGAAACGGGAATTACAAAACTTTGACAGAATTCAACCTCATCCAATGCGTATTTTAAAAGGCAAGCAAATAAACATCAAACAGAATAGTCAAGAAAGCAATCAATTCTGTTTGAGGGGTAATACAGGGGTTTAACACAGGGGTATACATAATGAAAAAGGAAGATTTCTCATTTTATCTAGCACACAACTATTTAGATTTGTTCAGCTAGCAGGACTGCTGCAGTAATAACCACCTACTTCTTTCACATATTTATTTACTGAATCTAATTTAGATGTAGTCTGAGCTATTAGTAGTTTGCCCTGATGCAGAGATATGAAGGATTTAACTTAGAGAACTAATCACGTAAGTACAACAATATATAACAGAAAAGTTTGGTGAAGATTTAGAAAGGAAGAGTTAAGCATCATATTGTTGATTTGCACAGCACATAAATAAAAGTTTCCACTTGAAAAATCACCGTGATGATGCCTTCATTTTGAAAAGTTATTCAAAAGCAGGCATAAGAAATGTTAACAGACAGAACACCGTTAGCTAGAACAAAGTATACGTATCTATATCTAGCATATATGCCAAATTTAAAATAATTGTGTTTTTCAAACTACCACCAAGCAAAAGATATATTGTTAGCAAACAAGAACACTGGAGAGGTTTTCTAAAGCAAAGAATGCAACCGTAGTGAGCACAAGGCATGATTACTTCGCTAGAACAACACACAGTGTGTTCTACAACCAATTCAGGTCTCAGGGAAGATGATAAATCCAACCAAGTCTCTCGCGCCTAGTTCTGTTCCCCTCTACAGGAATGAAGTTGCCTTTCTAAGTGTTGATTCATCTTTCAAAAGCCATTCAACAATGAGTTTTGTCAAAGAGAAAAGGATTGCAAGGGACATTCACTTCAAAAACCTACCACTTACCCTCAAAAAGTTTTGTCTTCAAAAATGGCTGCTAAACAAATTTTAAAAACTCAGTGTTGGAAGACCGTGAGGAAAAATATTAAGACGCAATCCTAAGTAAGGCTATGGGTTGATTAATGCCTAAAAACCTGAGCTGCTATGAAGGAAGATATGAGTCAAGCTTTGAGAGAAACTGGAAAAGTGGCACAGCACACCATGCTGGCAGAACACTTGGCAGTGAGGGAGCGGGGGAGATGGGAAGAGAGATATATTTGAGAGAGTGGCATTGCTGTGTTAAGTCTTGAAAAGGAAAGATACGCGATGCAGACAGAGATCAGAAACCAGGAAAAGGATTCCAGGAACTAATTTACAGCAGACTGCAAGATATGAAGACTTTAGGTGAAAGATAATAGCAGGGAGACAAAGGATCATGAGAGACAAAGGAGAAGTTAAAATATGCAATTTGCCAAGGCCTGAGATAACTGGGTCATGGACCAAGGTCATACCAGTAGTATGGGAAGATTCTCAAACAATTCTAAGTGAAAGGTCTGCTATATTTAGAACATGCTATTTCTTGGGAAAAGAGAAACAGGAGTCAAATATGACAGTGGGACAGGAGTATGAAAGAGAAAGTAGAAGTGATGGGGAAGGACAACACCTGACTAAACTGTACACCAGCAAAACCATTCTAAGATTGTAAAATGGTGGGAGGGATTGTAAAATGGAAAGATGTTTTTGTGAAACAGAGGAAATGATAAAGAAAACATGACACATCTGCAAGTACACCAAATAGTGGACATTTGAATTCAGAACAAAACTGTTAAAGACAGAAAAAGTGATCCTGAAACAGTGTCTATTCTTCAATTTTTATAAAGGGACTAAAATTCAATTGAGCAAGGTAACAAGCAAAAACTTAACAGCCTTACTGAAGAATCCTCACAAATGGTGTAAACCACCCCAAAGAGGTCAGAAAGATTACCATTCCCAAAGAAACTTATTTTTGTTGACTTGGGCAGGGGTAGATGGGAAAAAGAGCAAAAGAGAAGTATAATGGAAATGCGAACTATTGGCACATCTGGTTTTGATTTAGGAGCATTGCTTTTGAAGGAGCTTTAAGAGCCTCATTCCTAATGAACCAAATATATTCTTGTGAAAATCAACTGAGGGATGTGCATGGAAGTGATCTTTCTGTCCATCCTCTCCTTCTTATGGAGATGGAATTAATAAGCTTTTTCTAAAAAAATGGGAGCCTAGGAAAGTCTGAGAGAATAACAAATCTAAAATTAGTTTCATTCTACTTTCTATCCACAAAACCCACAGTATCGCTACTCAGGAATAAATTAGCACTCTGGGAAAGTTCTGTTTCAGGGAAGTAATCCTGAATGACACCTTCCAGACCAAACAACGTGGACAGTTCTGATGATACAACCCTCAGGCTACAGGTGTCTGATAAAACCAAGTCAACTTTGCTACAAAACTGACTTTGTAGCAACATTAATGAAAATATTGTTGTCAGACTCTGGCTATTCTTCTCTATTTATGTGACATTAACATTTATTTGTTACAAATCAAGACACAACTACATAAATGAAAGTTAAAGATGCAATACTGATCCATGTTCCATTGGCAGACAAGACACGGACAGATAATGCAAAGTCAGGTATTTCAATAAAATGGAGCAAATCTCATGTCAGCTAAATCAGTCACCTGAGAAGGAAGCTCAAGGTGATATTGGTATTAATCAGTACTGATCCACCCTAACTACATCAATCAGTAATTTCGCTTTCTGTATTCCTTAGTTGCAGAACTGACAGCTAAGTTCCTAATAGTTCGGTTTCTTGCTATGAAAAAGGGTATAACTATTTCCCACCAAGAGAATGAAAGCAAGTAGACACAGAGATAGAGCTCCTCTTGTTGACTCTTTCATCTCTTGTTCCCTATCAGAGCTAAGAGAGCTGCACCACACAGGTATTTCTAAACCAAACTAGAAAAGAGCTTTGGCTTTCTTCCAAAAATGCCAAAGAAATCAGAAAGTCTGTTCATGCAGTTCTCACAGCAAGTTTTATTCCTGCATTATGCAGGATTCTGCAGTGATGTTTCATATGAAGCATCATCTTTAAAGCTCACACGGTTGAAGGTTCTCATTAAAACTGGTAGAACAGCTTAGTCTTCCCCACACACGCGTTCAAAAATTCCAGAGATAAGAAGAGTCAGGGGTTTCTTTTTTTAATGTGAAAGGCTGAAATCTACATGAGAATAGCATGAAAATTAATTTTTTTAACCTCTGCCATTTCCTAGGTGTCTGATGCAGCGAAATACGAAAATGTATACGCCTCCTAGATTTTTGTTTAATCGTGTTTAATGAAGCTGTGGGTGTTCTTGGTAGATGCATATACTAATTTAATTCTTTCATTTAATCCTAACAAGCTCCCTAAATGGTAACTTATGTCAGTGCATGCATTTTGTAGAATAATTCTGCACTGCATTAGAAAAAAAAAAAATTGTGTGCTAGTTTTGAGTTTATTGCCTTAGAATTTGGTTGAATGTTCGTTTATCATCAGACCTTGAGAAAAGCCAAACACGGATGGGCTTTTCATTCAATCTACACTGTGCCAGTATAGATTTCCATCATGACCTACTTTTGGAAATTTAATTTTAAAAAGGAAACTTATTATTTTAATCTTTTATCATTGTTTCAAATTCCATTTCAACAGCCTGAAAGTTTCCCCATTTTACCTGCATCCTGGAGAAAGATGCACATATGTTAGCCATCTAGCTGTGTGGCACATCACTCATTTCCCTATTGGATTTACATTTTAGGATTATTTTTTCAGACCTGCTTCTCATATACTCTAACATTCACTTGTTTTGTACACTGATCCATATTAAACAGAAGCTGTCACTAATTAGCATGCAAGGATATATAGTGAGTGGCTTAAAAAAAGACAATATCTTAAGTGCATTCAGCTAATTCAAAATCAGGCAGCAATGTGGAGTTATTCAAGTGTTTTTTCCTTAGTGAGTAACACTTTATATTTATCAACACTGAACTGCATTTGACTCCACGCTGCTTGATAACATATCCTAATTTGTTGCTTTACAATTTAATTGAATGTACTTTTATCATCATATCCCCAAAAAAGCCAATGTATCTTGGTCATTTCCACTCTCAAATGATCAAAATTATTTTGAGGGATTTGTAAAAGATGAAACCTTTTTTTTTCTTTCTTTCCAGATAACCAGTTCACAATGTGGAGATGAAATTGTGGGAATGGGTGGGAACTCTACGACCTATAGTATTTCTGGATTCACAGAGTGGCAGCAGGTAGTGAGAGGTGCAGAACAGGAAGGAAGGATAAGATAGCTGTAATTTTCCTGTTTTGAAAGCAGAGAGAGATCTCAGAGAGATTAGAGAAGTAAATCTCTCATTAGATCAGAATCAGTTCACTTAGGGCCACTGCTACTGATTAAAGGGCATTTTAAAGGGTTAAAAAGAGCAACCTTTATGTCTAGCAAGCGCTTCCATTCATCTGGGCTGCCAGAAAATGTTTGGTCCTCTCCTTTTGCAATGATTCACTTTGACTACTCAGCCTGTCACACTTACTGATGGCAGCCAGTGCTTTTCCTGGGGTCACTGGAATACTGTTGAGAGCGAAGAGATCCTTCGCACTGAAGGGAGCTTCTGCACAGTGTTGGGATCTTTTCAACAGCAGCTGTTGGGTATCTGCTGTACCTCTCCCACATTCCCAGCAACCACCATCCTGCTGCTCAGAGCCTGTTCTCCTAAAAGAATTAAGAGCAGACCCAACGGATACACAAATATGAAGAGCAGGCATCAAACGGGCCCAGAAGATGAGAATTTATGTGTGGACCTGGATGCAATTTTTTCAGTATTTCATTTGGTGCAAAAACCTAGACCATTTGTTTTTACAAAATGTGGTCCCTTTCTATCAAAATAGAAGCCAAAGGAAGAAGATAACAAAGTAGGAACATGTGTGTTCCTTGCTTCAGCTCGTTATCAGCAGGGTGCGCAATGTTTTCTGTGCAAACCATTCCTTTATGTACGTGAGATTAATAATGGAGTCTGTAAGGTCATTCTTCAGCAATTTTCAAGTTCTCTGAAAAGTGAAGCGGTCAAGTCAGAAATATAATCAAGGCAGAAACAGAAGGATGTCTATGACAAGTGTTCACCTTGTAAAGACGCTATGACAAGTAATTTATTCCAAAACAGATGGGAGCTGTTATCTCCATATAGCAAGCTTCCATCCAACTTGCACTAAAACCCACAAATATAGTTAATCTGCGAGATTTTACCACGTGATCCAAGCAAAAGCTTAAATAGTAAACGCTTTCCAACGCTTCACAGAACCTGCCAAAAGACAAAGTGTAGACTTGATAGTTTGGAGATTAAAAAATAAAAATAATTGCAGACATAAGCAAGGACGTGGCCTAACAGAGGCACCTGTAAAGAGGTGGCAATGGACAAAAACTATTTTGACAGTGCAATTAAGAACACAGAAACAAATTTTACAGTAGCTCCCTCCAAAAGATATACAAACCTATAATATGCAAAAGAATCAGGAGTTACTCCTTCATTTATCATTAGGTGAACTTCCAGGGGAAGATGTTTTTTCCACTATATATTTCTGCATAAAATTTGATATTTGCATTTACCTTCCATTCCACCCATATAAAGAATATTAAAAAAGACTAGAACACAGAGGTAAAAGAACATTTACTACAGGAATCTCTCTGCAAATTGTTCGGAGAATACAGACTGTCTTACAATAATGCATATTTAATAAAAATGCACTCTACTGATGCAGATCTGCCTGATGGAATTTCAAACTTGACTTATTTTTGTCCCAAACTTCTATTTGTATAATTTTGACATGACAATAGTGTACCACCACTGATGCTTTATCACTTTAAAAGGAAGTCTGGGCAAGAAACACACAAGTTCACTCTGTACACAGACTTTTCACTTCCTTCAGCTCTGCCCTTTGATTTAACATTTAAATATTATCACGACTGGGTAATAAAAACTTCACAATCATACTGAATTATTTTCCAGTTTTTAACCTTGTGTCACTGCCACTAGTTTTCTGCTTTGAGTATGTTTACAGCACAATCTACACTTCAGGTCAAACAAACAAGCGAACTAGAAAACAAGTAAACTGACATACTCAGAAGTGTATAACCCATAGCAACATAAAGTTCCTGCTCCTTTTTACAGCTAACTCAGGTACTTACGTAGTACAACATAGTCTGACATGTAAGCACAGCTTCAGACACTGCCAATAATTCAATCGACCCAAAAAGCATTTAGTTTCCTTCTGAAAACAATTATCTTGAGAAAATTTAAATTCTGGTCAAGACATAAAATGCAAAAGAACATACAGGGACATGGGAGCATTATTGGGAGCAACAAATAGGATTGTTACTTTGAAAAAAGGACAATTGAGAGTTTGTGAGGTTGATGTGAGGCTAATGCCAATCATATCTTTTCAATTTCAGTTATGTTCTCTGGAACAACAGATCTTTCAGAGTCTCTGAGGTCACACACACACACAAAGGTTTATACTAACTAAATCTAAGGAATTTGGATTTAGCATTTATTTTTGTTGTTTGAGCAAAAACTACAAGTCACACTTTGCTCTGTAAGGTTGCTTTGACCAAACAGGCTGTTCTCTGAGATTTGTATTTCAACCATTTGATGGGCAGTGTTAAGTAGGAATATTTAAGTGAAGCCACTTTCAGTATACTTTCCAGTCCTGACAAACCGTATCTTCTTTATGGCAAAGGAAACTCTTAGTTTCTCCCAGTATCCACTACTGAACTTTGAGGAACTGCAGAAAAGATGTTAATGAGTCACAAAACCTATGAGTGAGGAGACAAATACGGAAAAAACCCTGCAACATCAAGAATAAAGATGTTGGCAAAGTACAGAGATGGCTTGAAGCAGATTTCCAAATAGGAGACTGGGAGGAGGAAAATACAGTCGGAATGAGACCCAAGTCACAAACAAGAGACCCAAAGAGATGAAGGAGAGAGATTTATACTATAGCAATTTTTTTCTTGCCTGGGAGAAGCACTTTGACTTGAAACACTTCACCGGAGGAAGTTAAGATGATGCCATATGGCCACCTGGTCAAAGCAAGGAAGAGTGGGCCAACAGAGGGCTATCGTTAACGAGGTCAAGAGACACATACAATTAAACCATCAAAGCGATAGCTATACCACAGATAAGATAACACAGTAGGAAAAAAAGAAAGAAAAAGGACGGTGGATCAGAGAATTTAATCTCGTGGATGACAGGCAGGAACTTTTTAGTTACAATTTTTAATCATTCTAGATAAAGAAAGCTTCCTTCTGCTCCCTTGAATGGCTTCTTTACAATTTGCTTTGCCAAGGAGTTTTTCTACAGTGGTTGCTTTCACTCTGCTGTGGGGTAGAGCCTGCTGCATCAGTGTCCAAGCAAAATGAAACCCAATGACAGGCTCATCTGAGGTTCAAAGCAGGAAGCACTGTATTAAATTTATTGCTGCTTAATACACTCCTTTTTAGGGTTCTGCTGAATACACAGACAGTGGGTCACAGGTTCAGGACAGCAGCACCATGCAATGAACCATGTGTCAGACTCCTTCAGTTCTCTTCAAACCTCCACCAAAACAGGCCCACCACAATGGTGGTCTGATACTACCCCTTTCAACAGAGCAGCCCTGTCCTCCCTTTTGTCATGTCACTCTGTTGTCCTGTTTATGTTGATCAAGCCTCCACTCTAGCTGTATTAACTGAGGGATCTATTCAACAGAACGGCTGCTCCTGCCAGGCCCCCCCAAAGCCACACTGCAACAAATAATAATAGCAGCAAGTGCAAGAGGATAATAATCATTAGGATAAATGTCCTCCTGCACTCTTAGCAAGGACAGAGATGGAAATGGAAGTGGACTTTTTGTTAATTACCTATTTCCCTTTGTTCTTGAAAGCAACATTCCAAGTCTGCCCTCATCCTTAAGCCACTTCTCTCATGTTTAATGACTCAAAGTAGACGGTGCTGGTTTTGGTGATAAGGTAGAGCCCTTGTCAAAAATGGAACCCACAGGAACATTTCTATAAACATCCCCCCAGCCACCAGAGAAGGGAGTAGATTAACTTTGGTAAAGTCACCTTAGCTCCCACGGTAAAACTGTGTGAGCTGCAGAAAGAAGGGTGCTTGTGCTCTAGGTACTCTGGAAATGCTGCTGAACCTCAGGTAGCAGAACTGGAGGGTGTATCAGGAGGAAGAATTTGAAGTATTCCTTAAGATTCATCGCCTTAGTGAGTCACAACCTTCACTGAGGCAGCACTTCTCCAGCAAGAGATTCAAACCCCTAAAGCAAAGTTTTCTTTACTGGAAACTCCTACAGTAATCTTGTATCTATGCATCACACTGAATATATTAAGCTGAAGAGGCGTATAGGCTCCTTCCTACAGATCTGCTGGGGAGATTATTTCCCACGAGAACAACCAGACAGACATCAACTCTTTTCATCATAAGGTAAGAAAAACCATCTCCATGACCTGTACTTCAGGTCTGGAGTTGGAGAGGGCCATGAGTTTAACCCTTATCTCCTGCTGCTCTTTGGTCTTTTCAGTGAATATTAATGATTATGAAAGATGTTAAATGTCATTCTCAACTCTCACTCAAACAGTATTACTAATCTGTAGTAAAGCAAATGAAACAGCATAGGCTGAAGCACCAGGAATATGTGAAGGGAAGCTCAGAGCTACATTTCCTTTGTATTTCTTCTCAAGAATAAATACAACCACTCATCTTTCTCAAAGTTAAAAGGAGGCAAACCAGAATCAGCACTCAAATGAAAAACAGCTGACTGAAAATAAATGCCACTAGCAACAAGTATTTATAGTTATCAAAATAAGGAAATGACCTGAAGAATCTGCACGCCATGACATGAGTGCTATAAAGGAAACAAGTAAAGGAGAGTGTTAGAGCTACCAAATCTGACCAAACCTCTGGCAGCAGAACATATATGTGCAGTATGAGGTTGGCCAGAAGTCTGGCTACTGGGCTTCAGATACACTGCCATAACACATTGCATATACAAATCTGGCCAGAATTCCCATGTCACAGAAGCAAGGTGGTGGCAAAGAAAGAACAAAGTCCAGCAGAACCACAGAAAAAATCCCCACCACACAGCACAAACTCCAATCACCACCCAAATACACTTAAAACATTATGTAGACACTGTGAGCAAACAAGCTCATTCCTCTCCCAATAACACCCCACTGCATGAGTCCCTACTGACTTGAGATGATTTCACAATCTTTACCATTTTTACTAGAGGTGTTGCTGATTCTGAATCTGGCTATCCAAGAGATATTCCTTTCCATCGATAAATACAGCTTCCAACAAATATCAATTACCATGTTCATCTACAAAGAGTAGATGTATGTATACAAGGTATGGAAACTGTATGGTGTTTACTCCAAGATTATGGATTTGAATTCTGTGGAAAAAAAAATGAAAGAAAAGGGTATGAAGGCTCCCATTAACTACAGTGCATTCTGAGCTAAAATAGATGGTGTGGTTTTCCCCACATACAAATAAAGATAAACCCTTTAATTTCAAATGAAGACATTTATTGTATTTTCTGCTTTAATAATAAAGCAGAAGCAGCTCACTTTTTGTGGCAATAGACAGAGGAGGATGGTCTATAACACTGAAATTTAGGCATAAGCATTTATGGCTGGTGTATTGCTCACAGTCAGAAAAGGGCTTGAATGTCCGACCTGTCGCAAAATACATTGATACTGCTGGTAAGACTGGTCACACACACGTGTGCTGCAGGCACTGCTTCTGCTAGGCATTTTTCAAAACTGGTTCTTATAAACTTGTTAACTCTTGTTAACACCTTAGCAGAAGTGATCCCAGGTAGCATTTTTTTAAAAAAAAATATTATTTTTATCCAACGTTCATCAATCCCTCATGCACCCGTTCATGGTAGAAAGTAATTCCTTTTTTCATCCATTCCTAGAATACCATAAGGTCAAAGATTCAATATCAATAGCTCACTTGCACTCTGACAGGCCTCCGGGACAGTGTTTTTGCTTTATCTGGCCACTTAATGTGTTCTAACATTCAAAAGTGTCTTCAATAGACGTTATTTTGTATTTCCACATTATATCAGCAGTACGGCAAGGCCCTTTCTTTTAAATACAATGTATAATTAGGTGAAAACCATCACAGAATAACACAATTACACTTGCTGCCAGACAGCAAAAACCGAAAATGCAGCAAACTAGATTTCTAGGGAGAGAAAACATAGCATATTTCTTAATACCCTCATGTTAAGAGGGTTACTGAAGTATCCCTCAACATATGTAAAAATGTGGTCACAGTGCTATAAATTCAGCATGTGGGAAGTGTTGGTACTAATTACTGGTATAGAACCTTGACATTAGACATTGCAAAAACCAAGCATCAACTAGACTAGTTCTTTGACAGCAAAGAGATAATTATTAAGTTTCCGCCCTTGAGGAATTCCCAGGACTTATTAATGTTAGCACACAAGAAAACCCTCATCAATGAAGAAGATTTTTTCACTGTGATAAAATGACCTGCCTCTAAGAAAAAGATCACATGTGGTCAGACAATAAGAGACCCACTTAACAACTGCTTTGTCATGGGTTCACTAGAGACGTCCTAATCATATAATAATTTTTCATTTTCACAGAAGCATCCAAGGAGGTGATTGACTAAATATGTCAACAGTTCCTTGAATGTTGCAGAGTTAGAAAAAGAGCTATATATTGCCTATTTACTTGCCTTTGGCTTTGTTACTGTCTGTCCAGGCAAAGACAAGCCACCAAAGTTGTGACTGAATCCATGCAGTGAAAAGCACATGCACAAAGCAGTTTTAGGATCACGTATCAACTTGTCTGAATTCTGGATCCCAAACACAACTTGCCATGCAAAGCCTATTTTCAAAACTACTTAGATAATGAGAATCTTAAGTTCAGCTACACGTGTCTTTGAAAGACTGGCACTGTCCAATATTTTAAAACCAATTCTGAGACTCTCAGAACTGTTTAAAAATCTCACAACGTATCTAAGGTATAGTGTTCATGAAACGAGACACAGAAGTTTCAGATCTGTCACACCTCAAAAATATCAGGACTGACTAAAAACGTATACCTGCAGGGACTTTTCATTCTTCCATGTGCTTCTCTTCCTTAGCATTTTGGGTTATAACACTGGCATCTGTATCTGACCTCTGCACACCTCTTCTCTGGGAGGGGCATTTGACACTGAAACTGGTTAGCCAGGAATCTCTGGCCTTGAAGGTTTTTCCAAGACTTGGCAGAAGAAAAAGCCACAGCCTACCTCATCCAACCTTGGCAGCAGTCTTGCTTCAAGGGCAACACTGGACTATATAATCTCCTGAAGTCTCTGCAAATCATGACTTCTCTGAAAATGAGACACCAGTATACTACACTGGTATTTCCTTCCCAGTGAGCGACAGAAAATATCCCCTTTAAATAGATCATATTTCAGAACAGCGCTGGCATGCAAAAGGAGTCTGGTACTAATCAATATTGCTTTCTAGATTTTCTAGTTTTGCATTGCTTTCTCAAGTTGTTTGTGCCCATGATAAAGTCTTGAGGAAATCATGTTCTTCATCCAGTAGGTCTATAGATTTTCTATTAGCCAAAGCCAGCTTAACATCAACAAAGGTATCCCTTTATAGTGTAATATACTCATTCAGACAAACTCCTCCCACAAAAAGAAGACATAAAAGCTTCCTGTTCTTTACTTCAAGAGAGATATAAACCTTTGTCACTTTGAGTTCAACAGCACAGAATTCTCCGAGCCAGCACCCACAAGTCTACAGTTCTCTCTCTTCCCTGTGATACCCTTCCTCACTCCAGTTAGCAACTCTGGATCTGTCTTACCTACATGGATGACACTTCAGCTTTTTCTTGGGCAGTCCGCAGTCCAGCACCGTTGCACTCTGCCCCCAATACTCATTACAGTATTTTCTACTTAGATATCTGTCATCAGAGTCCACCTGTCTAGGAGAGCTGCATGTTTCAGAGACCACATGAAGAAAACCACACGTGAAGCCAAGAAGCATCTTTGCACACTGCAGCACACTGCTCTCACTTAAAAAGAAAAAATTCTCCCAAAATAGTCAAGTACCCCCTGCTCCCCAAGAAATTTTGTAAGAAGATTTTAGGCTAAGAATTCTACCATAGTCTTATTTGTCCTCTCAGTTTGACTTCCTGCCTTTAGAGGCTGTTCTTCCTCCAAAACAGGCTCCAACACCTTACTTGCCTGTCCATTTCTACTGGGAAGCACAAACCCTTCCATCCTCACTTTCTTTCACCATACACATCCATGCCCTCAGTCATTCAAACTGGCCCGTCAGTAGAAGAAAACTATATCATTCAGTAGTTTATCATCATTCAGTATCTACAGCTCTCAATTACTATCTTCTAGTGACATCCCATGCATATTCAGGATAAAGTGTTGATTACTCCGACTGTTTGATACTCTTACTGTTAATTACTTTTACTGTTACTCTATTGGTGTTCAAAGGTTATTTTCATAATATAGGACACAAATGTGCTACTCAGAAGAAAAATAAAGTTAACAGATCAACACAGACATATTGTAGAGTCAGGTCAGTCAGCCTTGAAAAATATAAGGAGGATTGTTAAGTATTAACTAATTATTAACTAATAAAATCAAATTCTGTGACAAAGTGTAGTTTCATCTGATGTAACAGCTATAACTTGTGCTATGTTGGTTACTTACTCTTCAAAGCCATCAAAATAATCATGTTACCCATAGCCTAGCAATATGGATAAACAGTTGGGGTTTTTTTTAACTGAAAATGAGTTTATGTTTATCTAAAATGTTACAAAACCTGACAGTATTAAAGAAGGCAAAGTTTTGATACTATGTTTAGAACACAACCACCCTCATTCAACACACTGTGTGGAACTGACAAAGAATGTCAGTTTTGGTAACAAATATTTTTTCCACCATCTAATCATATTCACCTGAGTTTCCTATAATACTATACATTATATATAAAGTTATTTACATATAAATAATTTCAAAGTTATCTCAGTCTTGTGAGGCATTACAGTGTGACACCTTTTTACCATTAAATACTTTTACAGTGATCGAAAATTTGAGATCCCAACATAATTGTTACCGACAAACTGCAAATCTATCAATTCTCCTTTCTATAAAATTTTTATAGTAGCAACAAAAATTATTTCACTAGATAATCATTAATGCAATGAAGTAATTTAACAAGAAGGTAAGGTTTACGGTACTACAATTACTGTCATTTTATGGCTTCAATACATATTTGTGTGGAAGGCTGAATGCAGTAAACACATCAGAGAATATCTTATTACCCAATAACACACACAGTCAGCTACCTCACTGGCATTATAAAATGATTATTTTAGGTTCTTGTTGTTGTAAGGGAATTTTACGCTTTTTGTTGTTCATTTTATTGGGTCATTTCTGTTATGTAGGGTAGGGCACTGTAAGATAAGAGAAAAGAACACGGACATAAACGCAGACACACACACTATTTAATGTGTCCTATCTACTAGCAGCTGAAAAGTATAGCCCATAGGTGAGAACTTTAAACAGCTTATGTACATTATTACTTGCTTGAAAAATTATTTCTGAAGTCATTTTAAAAAGTCAAACTAGGAACAAGTGACGATGCACTTAAATTTTCAAGATCAATTTTTCTCAGCTGTCACCTAATGTAACCGATGATTTATTTTTAAGAAAGCGAAAAAAAAAAATCTGAAAGTATTTATATCAGCCACATCATTCACAAGCCAGCAATGGACAGAAATGGATGCTTTTCCAGGATGTGCATTATTCCTCCAAGGGAAGAAACTCTTTGCCTGTTGCTCTAATGAGTATTTTTTTATGATTTTTTAGAGAGTAATAATAAGAAACAGACAACCAAACACACGCATAGAAGCTGTTTTCCGACATCATCTTTTCCTCTTTCTCATCAAGTGAAGTGGGCCACAAGAACACCATAAAAGATTTAGGATTTTATATTCCAGTTGCACTCTTCAACAACACAACCACTTGCTTCACCAGCATTCCAGCCTACACCCCACTTTCCCACAGAACAGCTTTTCTTCTTACAGTCACTCAGTGTCCTGGGAGGGAGAAGTTCAACAGTCTCACCACGTTTTATCCGGTCAGGCACAGCCCCGAGCAAAGGTACAGGAAAATATAACTATGGGAGGAAGACATTTAAATGAGTAATAGGACTGACCTTTGAAAAGTTACTACACTTCTTGAAGACGTTGTTCCCAACTGCTCTCAGTCCTGCTCCCTTATCCAACAGGCGCCAGCTGTGAAATCTGCTTCTAAAACAGATTCTGCAGAATTCACTTCTGGAACTTGCTGGCACTTCTAAAATTTTACTTTCTAATCTCTTTTACACCCAATTCACAAACCTAGAATTCTCTAATCCCAGAAAATGATGAAAGCAATGCTCCCAGGCATCTACTTTAAAAGCTTGAGGTTGTTTTCTATGGAAGCAGCTTTAATTTCTTCCTCTACATTTACTTCCAAGCAGGTATGAGCTGGAGTGCAAACCAGAGGTTAGCAGTGTCATGTTATCATTAATGTGTTGTCTTTGTCACTAACTAGAGTTTTGTTAAAAAAAAAATAAAAAAAAAATATTTTGTTGTAATTAAGTAGCAATATTCCAGTACATTTGCTACAAATCAGAGTCTTTGGAATTATGCAGACGTTTTTTTCCACTTAAGAAAAGGCCCTTCTATACTTTTTGAAATTTCATGTAGTTTTAAAACAAAATATTACAGAACATCAACTGCAAAAAATCACATGCCTAGCCACATCCTTTGTCTACATGTAAATGAATCTTAAAAAACCCCAACTTTTGACAATAAAGTAGCCAAACATTTTTCAAATTTTCTAAAGGCCACATGTTGCATATTTAAGCACTTCCATTTTTACTGACCCAAACCAAAAATTTACAAACAGGAGGATGAAAAAAAAATTAGAAGTGTCTATGTAGGAAATAGCTCTTGTAAAGTTTAGAGCACTAAGTACACAAATACTATAAAATGCAGCCACTCTAAAATTACTGTAGCTGCAACTGATTATAGTAATTAAACATTCCCATTATACACTTTTATTGAATTTTCTATTTTAAAAAATGTTTCTCAAACCACTTTAAAACTGGGCAAAGCAATATACAACATTGCCATGGTTTTGACACAATATGTATACACACACATACTACTCATGCCAACTGAAAAGTCAAAGAGCATTCTGTTTTCTGAAGTCATTCCATTCTATGATTCTACCAGTAAAAGACTTACTTTGTTCTTCTCCTTTCTCCCCCCACTCCCCAACTTTTATCTAGCTATCTCAAGCAATGCATCAGATCTGAAATGGATATTATTACTCTCTTTTTTTTCCCTTTATCCAGGCGTTCTTGTTTTTCACCTCTGTGCTGTGAATCCCATAGCAGCTCTCAGCAGCAGCACTGTCACACTGAACTGAACCGACAGACAGGGAATCAAAACTGTGTTACAGCTAAACAGGTCTATAAGCCAACTGCTCCAGCTTACAGAGATTCTTTTCTCAGCAACCATTATTTTTAATGAGGTCAGTTTAGTTTTGGAATCTTGGCAAAAACCAGTCATTTACTCTAGTCCTAGAGCAATGACTGCAAACTGGGCAAACATAAAGATTACATGCAATGTAAAATCTGCATGTGCATATCATTACACAAAAAAACCCCATGATGTGCTGGGAAAGAGGCCTGTCAAGCTATTGTGCTTGTTAATGAAAAGAACAGTTTTATTCCAAACCAGTCTACTGTATCAGATTTGATAGAACAAGTGTTAACTAAACGTTGTGCTTAAAAGCTTTGATGAGAAAATCTAACACGTTAAACTAAGAAACAGTTCAAGGACAGCAGGAGGCAATTCCAGAACACAGGCGCAATCTATAAAGGCAAACTACCACAGCTTTTTGATGTTAAGTAAGTAGCAATATCAGTATACAACAAAGCTTAGAGGCAGACTGTTGTATCAAGTTTAAAAGTCTAATATCCAGGGTCAAAAGCCTCAATTACCTATTCTACTACTTCATTTCTTACTGAAGAAATTGATGGCAAAATATGATCTACTGAGAGCGTTACCTAAATTATCACATGGGGTTTTTCTTATTCCCTCAGTATCAGAATTTTTAGTATTTTGGTTATTCTATATCTCAGATACTCAGACTACAGCAAAACATATACCTTCAGACTTCAACTAGGTGGGAGGTCAGAGACACTTCCTTTGAAAACATACACATATCTTAAAATGGGTTATGCCCATTAAATGGCTTAAGAAGAAGGGCAATGGCACAAGAAGAGTGGCACTTAGTAAAGCTGCAGATAAATCACTGCAATAGCACTTTAAATTGATCCGTTTCAGGGGTAAAGCATAAAAGTATCCATTCAAAACATACAAAACTGAGGGGGAAAAAATCTCCCCTTACTCAGACTAGAGATGTACTATGGTTTTGACTAGGTGACTGTACTCAATATGTCAAACAGGCCACATGACACATATTACTAGCCATTTAATAATTTAATTGGTGTAATATGATTTTCCAGTTATTTTTCATGAGTACATGCTTTCTTTTGTCCACTTATAAAATGGTGGGGAGCATGTAATTAAAGGGTAATTGGAAAAGGAGGGAAGATATCTTTTTAGGGCAAAAGAGGAAGAAAAAATCAATTTCATAACAGTAGTTTTTAATTCTGATTTTGAATATAGCAAGATACCTTTGCACTCAACACAGGAAAGCACATGGATTCCTCTACATATTCTTCTATATCTGTTCATGCCACAGTTTTTAGGAAATTATTGTGACCTTCACAGCGGATGAATCCGAACTCATTCATTAACTTACATAGAAATGCAATTCTGTTGTTATCAACTTACCGAAGCAAAGACCATTCTGCAAAGACCCTGATGAGGCAATTTTAACACTTTTTACCTTTTGTAAATTAAATGTAGAATTAAATCACTTAGTTTTTTAGACATATTAACCATCATTACCAGATATTCTAAATCAATCCCTAAAAGTTAGAGAAAATAAATGGAGTGGAGGGAAGAAATGTCTTCTGTACAGGTATTTTTATAAATTATCAATTGCGTATTTTGAGCAGGCTGGGCTGCAATGCCATCTGGTGGCTTAGAAAAAATAACAGGATTTTGTTTGAACAGTGCTTAATGGCTTGGAAAATATGCAATATTCTATAAAAATACCAAACATGGCAATGATGTTTAAGTTAATCATTTGCATTTCTTAGCTAACAAATCTTTTTTTCTTCCTCCCTCTCTCTCTCATTTTCGTAATCCCAGTGTGCACTATTTTAAGTTTTAAAGTTCACATGTCCAGATCTAACCTCAGCTGGAATTTTACAATTGTTTTCAATTGTGAGTTGAACTTGCCAATGAGTATATTATACTGTAACTGTTGTACACATACACACAGAGATTAGTTCATACAATTAATGCCAAAAGTTGAATTTTTCCCCTTTTGAGGAAATATCAAATACAGCAGAAGTCTAAAAGAAGGGTTACTGAAATGCTTTGTAAAATTACACTGTATAATTAATTCCATAGTAAGAACGTTTTTATGGTGTGTGTTGGTGACCTTTTATTACCATCAAGTTCACAATGCTGGTGGGCTGCCTTTTAATCCCTCCGCAGACAAAGGCCCTAAATAAACACAGATCCCTTCCTGGGAAAAAGTCCTCTCTGGTTAAATGGTAAGGAAATGAGTAAATCATTAGTAATCTTTAAAGCCAAAGCTATAAACTCAAGTTACCTTAAGTTAAAATGAAAGTGTCCTGCAAGAGTTTCAAAGTTCTGTCACAGATAGAAATCTCCAGCTCTTGACTCCAGACTAGGCGCCAGCTGATAAACAAACAATTTAAGTCAAGAGCTGGAGAATTCCCAGCTTTTTCATTTAATGGCTTTGGCCAAGAGTATTTATTGCCTCCAGTTTTATTCTCACTTAGCTCTAAGAGGAAATTTAAACTCATCATTATCTTAAAGCCCCATATGGGCCACAGTCAGCTCACCTGATAGAGCTCCTTTTACTCTGCATAAGTTCTACTCCCCACTAGAAGTGATGTCATAGTGTAAACTAATTAAATGTAGTCTTAGGCTGACTTTTTAATAGGCTAAATAAATTTTGTTCAATATGGTTTATATTCCCACTTGGGGCAGTAATGATTCCAAAAAGTTTAACTTTACAGTTTTCAGTCTAAACTACCAGTAGTTTACTCCATAAAGAACAATTTAAACAAACAAACAAATAAACAATCTTCAGAACAAGAGCACCCAACTGTTAAAAGGAACTACATAGAAAATTCTTTGCCATAAATTGATTCATTGGCACTAAAAGGTACACAGAATTGTACAGACCGCATAACAATCCCAATACTCCAAACAAAACATTTCAGGAATGCAAGGACATACATGTAATTAAAATTTGGTGTTTAGTACTTGTTCTGGTTTTAGAATGAACATAAGCAAACCTATTGAGCTGGGAATTAAATATTAACTAAGCATCAGTGGCTAATCCAAGGTGTGGAATGCAATTAGCAAGTCCAACACTGAAATATTTTATCCTAACTCAACAGGAAGATGGCATCATCCTGTACCTCAGATGCCACCTTCCTCCTTCTCCTATTCTAAAAGTATATACCAGGAGAAGGTTAGAGTTCTTTAATACAGATTCTAATGGTTATTTCATCTCAGAGATTTTTTAAATCCATCATGATTTAGATTCAGCACTTCCCACCTCATCCCAGGCACGTCTCCCTAATAAAACATATTTGTCCTGCATATTAATAGATTAGAATCTTTTTACTTAAGAAATAAATTCCACAAACATCAGAGATGGAGAACTGCACTTAGCAAGAAGTCTGATTACCATTCCTAAAGGGTTAATAGAACTCAAACTTGAAACCAGGAGGTTGTAGTCACCTCCCACCCGGCCCCCCTTCCCGCAAAATACTTTCCTAACCTGACTTGGCTGAAAAAGCCAATTAATAGTTCCAGTGTCTGCCAAGACTTCTTATTCCTTTAAATATGCGGATAGTGTTTGAGACAGCTGGCTATTCCAAACCCAGGTAACACCCCTAAATGTGGAAAGAATGAGGGAACATGAGTTATGATTAGTATTTTAAATGGATTTGTAATGAAACAAACAGATATCTTAAACCTGCTGTATTCCCAGTTTATATTATTTAAAAATAAAAACATGATGTCTAGATGTCTCTGCTGCTCCATTGACTATACAGAAGCAGCTTAATGCAAATTTGCATTAAAATATGTGGAACTAATTTTTCTGTCTTTGTTAGGAACTGATAGTATAGGCACCACGATGCCATGTAACACACACACACACATATGAAGCAACCACCAAGTGACAGACAAGAACCCTTCTGAGTGTGAGTCATTGCAATCCCTACAGAAACTAGTCGGTTTAGGTCAAGTTAAGGTCATTGCAAGGCAGAGAAAAGAAGCCCTTATGACAGCTGCATGCCAAGTATCTAGCTTAGCACTGAGTGGAGAACTGCAATTAAATCCTTATTTACTTTTCTACACGACTAAGAGGTCTAAACTATACTACAGTACTAAGGAAAGCAAGAAAAAAAGCCCATAAAACTCATTTTGCAACATCTCTGCTCATTAAGCAGCTCATAGTAAGAAATTGCTACTGACTGAACTATACATGGAGTCAATGTAAAGAGGAAAGAGAAAATGAAACATTCAAATGTTAACTGTTAATAACAAAACCACTGATTCATATAAAGTTACATGATTTGACTGTATTGTAATAACATAAATGAATGTCTTATAATCTGATATTTTTGAAGGGACAGCAGTTATTTGTATTTGCTGATAGCATTCACACTATCATCATTACACCAATACTAGATGTACTAGATTGTACTAGATTTATTGTATGTCTTTCCTGTAAATTCAGATTTAAGCCATTGGTTTTATTTTTAAAATAATCTCCCATTTGGGTTAACAGGAACATCTGCATGTAATATACTTCGTGCAATTTTGAAAATCCTCCTATAGTGAGTAAGTACACCAAAACACAGGTAAGAGTGAGCCAATATTGACAATTTCTAAACACTTGGAAAAATTGCAGAAGTTTCCACAAATATATGAAAATTAACACAAAAAAAGAAAATCAGGGACTGTTCCTTTGGGGAGCATGTTTACATCTTTCTGGCCATTTTTAGTTTGTTTGCTTTTGTTTGTTTTTTAAAGAAAAGAAAAATGTTGACAGCCTATTGCAACACTTACAAACAGGGCCTTCATGCCTGGACTGTGACTTCTCCAGTCTAATTTTCCCCCTCCTTAGGCTTAGTTCCCATGTATTTTATTTAAATAAATAAAAATTTTGGAGGTTTATCTAATCGTCATGAGTATTTATTCATGGTGACAATTAAATTCCATATGAATTATCTGATTAGGGAGGCAAAGTAATGATGGGCTGTACAAATTAGCTCCAGAGTTCTAAGGTATCCAACTTGTATTGCCCTTCAAAGACACAGATCCAGTTGAAGCAACACACACAGGTGACCAAGATCAGGCAGATACCTTCCTATTGAGAGCTGTCATTACAAGTACATATTCTAATAACACTCAGCAAAGTTGCAGACAAAGTTCCTGGGCACTAGGAACAGTTAAAACTCTACACTGAAGCCACACAACAATAAAAGAAACATTCCTTTGCAATCGCAGTCTGTGCCAGGGACTTAGAGACAAGCACCTTTCAGCTAATTGACCTTCTCCAGTTCTCTTTTCCCTGTGTATTTTGTCACTGGAAATCCAGAGCACAAACTGGAATTTAGAAAATGTGTTTTATTTCATCAGCCAGTATAGAGGATGCTCAAGTTGTTATAGAATAAAGTGACAGAGATTCAAGAAGGTTCATTTCCAGTTGTGACCTTGTGAAAAATAGTAGTATATCAACTAGAATGGATGAAGGGAGGGGAAAAATCATCATTATTTCTGCTTCAATTAGACAGTTAGAAAGTGAGGGACAGTGTTTAAATTGAGTCAGCTACTCTTGTGTTGTAGAGACATAAATAGAGTAGTAATGAAACGTAACAACTTGCAAAGCCTAAATATATAGTTCTGCTTCAAGGTCATGTTTGCAGGAGATGCTGCTTTGAAAATAACCATAAAATATTCTAACCCAATACTACCCCATTTCCAAGAAAGGCAGAAAGGAGTATAAGTAATTGTGTTAAGTTATATTTCAACAAGGTTTGAATTATATATCAACAAGGTTATATCCTGAAAACAGCAAACAATAAATCCTTGAACTTAGCAGACAATAAATAATAAATACTCTATGTTTAATTTGTGATGAAGGATATTTCCAAATAATTAAAACAATTAGCTTAAGCTGCAGCCAAACCATGCCCAGAAAGTCAGCTCTACAAAGTGATTTGAAACCCTTGGGTTTCAAAGGTAGCACCTCAGTAGCATAAGAGAGACAGATTACCCCCAGACACTGAATAGACACTGGGGACACATCTCTTCAACTTGCATTAAATCCCTAGGGAAAAGGATGGACTTAAGTAGATGCTTAAGTGGTTTTTGCTGAATTGGAGCTTTACAGATGTGCTCTATTAAAGTGTTTCTAGTCATTTTCTTTCCCATGACTGCATACAGTTTAAATATCTTGATCCCTAGCAATAAAGGGACACCAGTGAAAATGTCATTAAAATTAAAGTTTTGATAGCGATCAACTAATCACATCTTGTGACATTTGCTGTTTCTGTCAACTTCTATTTCCAGAGACCAAAGTTGAAAATAGCAGGTTTTCATATATACTAAAGCTTTTAGCCTTCAGTGCTTTTAACTGCCAACAAACTAAAAATACACAACATTTAAAAAGAGTTGTCTCTAACACATTTGAGATTAGGACTTTTGAGTTCTGAATTCATTAACAACTGGAATTAGGGGGGAAGCAAACAAGATGGAGAAGACTTTCAAATGCTTCAATGGGATCTAATGCCCTATCATTCAATCAGCTGCTAGTATCTGCTGCCACAATTAATGACACATGTGCTTCCCTTCTTCCTCTTGTTAATAAAACAGTAGACAAAATGCAACAAAACAGTTTTATTACTTGTTTGTCCAATCAGTAATCTGCATGAACTACCTGAAAAAAGACAAACCCAAAATTATAAGTACACAAGAAGCCACCAAACCACATATTCTCTCCCCACTTTGTTTTCCATTGAGTAGCTTTTTCTTGTGAGTAATTCAATAGCAAAGAAAAAAATAAAAAGCTATTGTACTTCGCTGCTTCTTGTGCAACGTGATGAAAAGCACTGACTCAGAAACTTGCTTTCTATTTTCAGCTGTATTATTTGGTCTAATACAAGCTTCTACCTCTCTGTATGCAATTTACCTTCTTTGTATTCTTAAACCACAATGTCAAAGAACACTGGTGCTGTGTTACTATGATTAGCACTGAAACATTATAGATATGTATTATTCGTGTGGCAAGAATTTCATCAGCATAATAATACAGTACTATGGCAAGAATTTATGAGTAAAAAAGAGTTGAAATTCCTCTGCGGTTCAGCATTCAGCAGCAAGGGAAAACAGCAACTCACACTCCTTTTGGACTCCAAGGATTACTGCACCCAAGCAGTAATTTACACACATCCCACAAGAAATGGCAGAGCCATAGGAAATGCCACTCTTAACCACAGAGGGTTACATTTGACTGACAACTGCATTTGGCCTGTCTTTTTCCAATTACGCCCCATCTGTTTCCTTGGTTGGACACTCCACAGAACATCCACTGTATGTTATCCCATCCACTCCCCATCAACTTTTCGCTGCCAGAAGCCAGGGGATGCTTCCTCAAAGTGTGTCATTGGGTAGGGGCAAGCAAGACAGGTAGGAAGATGGGCAAGAGTGGATGTGTGGCACGTGAGCAGTGGGAGCAACCTGAAAAAACACTGTTTTAGTAACTCTGACACATCCAAGGAAGGGTTAAGTACCTACAAAATAAAATAAAAAGCACCTTTTTTCTTTCATTATATAGTCTGACCAAAAAGCTTCTGAAACCAAAATTAAATACTGTGTTCCCTTCCACTCCCCAGCATACACACTCTAAAATAAATAATGGCCAAACTGATTTAAATGAAATTCTGTAGAAGAATTTGTGCTTGGATGAAAATGGCACATTTGAGCCTGAAGCAAAAGTAAAACCGCCAAGTTATAAACCTCTCAAAGGCAAGGTTTATAATGGAAATGCCAACAGACCCTTAACTATAGTAGAGCTGTTAGGTGCCAACATATAAATAATTTTAGTTTTTGTGGTCACTTACGATAAATTAGATACAGTGCAAGTGGAAACAGTAGGGTTCTGATTCAGTAAACAGTAACGGCCAAAAGTGCATGTTTGGATTTTCAGACAAGTATAGCATAGATTTGATTCTGGCTCTGAAATGGAGTCTATAAGGGACGTTTGGACTTTTTAGAGTAGTAAGCAAGCCATATTCTGAATTCTTGAGGGCTTGTAAAATAAAAACTCCTTAACAAGCTTTGCTGCCTACTGTTTCAATCTTCTCAGAATTCTTTAACCCAGTTAACAAAAAATGCTATATTCAAGATTGGTGTAATTGTCTACTAAGGAAAACAACCCACTAAGTGCACATATTCACAGTTAATGTTAGGAACTACTAAACACACTAATACAGTGGGAATAAAAGTGCCAGTGACCAAACAGTACAGATTAAATCACCTTCCTCTTTATTAGGTGTGCCAGTCACTGCACCACCACTAGAAATGCCTTCCTATAGTCCAGTTTGTTCCAGCACAGGAATGATGCATTTAGGGGAACAGGTATGTTCATATTGATCCCGGGAGGTATTTATTGCATTGTTTCACAGCAGTCAAGCCCCACGTCTTAGCAGGATACGTAGAGACAGTGATGGATGCTATGAGTGCTCTCTGTGGGAACTTCCATCTTGGAGAGGGTGGGAGCCCTCAGAGGCAGCCAGGATTCAGGCCAAGGCTGCTGAGAGGATGCTCCATCTCCAGAAACTCTCCTGCTTGCCAAATTCACATCGGCTTCTCATTTAGCACTTCCGCTAAAAAACCTTCCCAATGCCCCAGCATCACCCCTAGTTCCCCACTAATACAAGTTCTGAGTAACAGCAGAAATAGGAAAACTATACACATTCCTAGTTTACTGTAACTAGAGCTGTATTACAACCATGTTTCACACACTGGTAACACTACTGAAAATTCCTTTCTCCAATCGTCCTGCAACTTTTAAAAGAGAGAGGGAATCTCTGTTCTTCCAGCATAGTCAGCATGAAATGCCTTACTCAAGACAAAAAGCATTAAGCTGCTCCCAAATACTTCTTGCAGGCTACTAGCAATTGTAGCAATTCTGGGAAGCAGTTTAACTGGAAAAATGTTGGACATCAGAAGTCAACCAAGTTTGAAGGGCAAACTATGCATAGGCATATACCTGCACAGATTATCTACAAGTCAGTTTCCTGCTGATTTCTGAAAAGTCAGGACTTTAAGTAAAATCAAGAAACCTAACAGTCAGGAAACACAAGTTGTACACTCCTGAGCCAGAGCTGAAAGTCAACACAACTTTCCCTGCATCTGCACTGGCAAATGCACTAAAAGCCACGAGCCACACACTCCCACTATATATTCTCAGAAAGCAAAGGAAACACAGATTGAAAACAAAGTGACAGCAAAAACCGTGTTGTTTCTGACTGCATATGGCTAAACTATATAGTTACTGAGTAACTAGGGTCTTACACAGTTTGCAGCAACTTGTATCAAATAAAGTAAATGGATAATAATTACATGTCAGATTAGTATTGTTGCCAATGACCTAAACTACACATTAAAAAACCCTTTTAGTTTAACAACAGTTAAGCAACATAAAGGGATACTGTCAAATAATTATGTGGATTTATTTAAAATACGTAAGGGTTTTAATAAAGTGTTACACAGTGTTTCAGGCTTCTCCCTCCCCTTTTTTACTGCAGAAAAATTTAACTTTCTTCCACAGCACAGAATCATTAAAACACAGCTGCTTATAGAGCCAGGGACAGAAACTGGCGGGTCAGCATCAGGGTGACATTTCCATGAGGTACTCTGCTGTTGTCAAGCCACCCTTTAACTCTTCAGATGAACAAATACAAGTTAAAACTGTCCTAAGGTCTGGGAAAGTCCATGCGCTGTGTCCCAGCAAAACTACAGGCGTGAAAACGGTAACTTAGTTTTAAGGGTTAAAGTTGTAGGTCAAATACAGTGCAGTAAGTAATTTTGTTTTCACTTCAGGCCCTATGTTGTGCTTGGCTTGAAGAGAACTGTACTTAAAAAATGCTTTCTTCGGCTCTGGAACCGCACAGCTCTCTGCTGTCCTCTGCATTTCAGTAGATGGAAGTGGTGAGCCAACAGGACTAAACACTGTTGAACAAACCGAAAGGTGAGCATTTACATAGATTGTGTGCTCACAGCTGAGTTCTAAATGCTTATCAACAGTAAAAGACAACAAATACTGTTTCCCATACACTTTTATTTAATCATATGAACCACTGCTTTTTTAAAATGTGGTTGGAGGGGGAACTAGGAAATCTTGATATTTCTATGTGCTCTCTGCGGATTAATCAGGAGCAGCAAAAGCTCAAGCTACTGAATTGTCTCACAACGGGAATACTGCAGTAAGCACTATAAACATGGAATAATTATCAGCTTACTTTCATTCCTACTGATCCTGCATTCAGCGACTTAGAGGATCAACAAACAATTTACTTTCAAAGGCCTGCACGACAACACAAAGGCAGTTGTCCCTGCCTGCAACGTTTCCTCCATCTGAGGTTGCTGTTTTTCTTACTCCTTTAAAATTGTTTAAGTGTTTAATGGGCCTACAAAGGAGTCTTCTTCAACACAGAGTAGTTTGTACAATGTGTCCTAAGACTTTGATTCAGGTATTTAGGATGCTAGAGTTTCTTCTCATGTGTCTAGTCTAAGGTCTGCAGATCTCCCTTGCTAAATAAGAGATAAAATAAAGCGTGTAATTCTAAGTCTTCAGTGGCCCAATGCACTTAAGTAAGTCGGGTTTCTCTGGACTTTGATTTTTTTATTTTTAATAACACGAGTTGCACCCACAGAATGAAAAAAACCCGTTTAAGACAACTGTGAGTTGCAATTAATTGTTTTGCATTAAGATTCAGGAAAAGATGCATTTTCTCCAGTGGCACCTCCAATGATTGTAGCTGTTGGGGACTGTCCCCACACCAAGGGCTGCTCTGCAGGCACAGCGTACTCCCAGTTCTACTCTGTGCTGCGCCTTCCAGTTTGTACTTGCTGGTCTGGTGCGCTGTGGTGCCAGGTTCAGCGCCGACACGTGTGCCATCCACATTTAGCACAGTATGGAATTCAGACTCCGAAGGAGTCAGGAGGTTAATTAAGGTCTGGTGCTCATCATCTCCACTGTCCCATGCACAGGAGTCACACTAGGTTTTCTCACTAAATGAAAAATACACACTTTGAACATGAGGCTCCATTTTAGGAGCAAAAAGAAAGAAGCCTCTGAACATTTAAAATCAAAACAAACTTTGTAGAAAGCTTCGAAGCATTCCAGAAACATTTCCAAACACCATCTGCAACTCCTTAACTATAATCTCCAGAAGAAGCAGTTAAAAATTAAAAAATGAAATTAAATTAATTTTTAGTCCCTAGGACTTACTGCAGGCTGAAATTTGAAGACCTTCCTTATTCTGTGTATCTCAGAACACTCGACAGGATGAGCTAGATATTAGCATCAAAGTAACCACAAGCAAACAGAGCAGCTATTAGGAATGCGGTAACAGCTCACATGCAGCCGTGGAGATTAGATCCAGTTTTACTGAGAAAAGGAATGTTGGCTCTAATTCTGCAGTTATCCCTTACTCTTTTTCGAAGAGTGCCACAGGGAGTTTTAACTTCCATCTGGACAGTTTTCCGTTAACTGTTTTTGAACACCATGTGTAAGAACACAACAGAATTGTAGGCATTAGAGATGGAAAAGACCTATTAGATCATGCAGCCATCCTTCTGCCAGTTAAAGATTTTTCCCTACAGAATAGTTCCTAGCACTTTGCCCAGTACAGTTTAAAGCGTGTCGAGATACTTGGCTTCAATCACCTCCTTTGGAAAATTATTCCACAGTGTATGAAGAATGCTGTTAGGAAGTTTTTCCTGGTAGACACAGCATGAATTTTTCTTTCCTTAATAATTTCCAGCCCATTATTCCTGGTTATATCCCACTGGGCCAGTCCGAATAACTCATCTTTGCACCTTCAAAAAAATGGAGACAATGTGTTTCCCTACACATTGGTCACTAGTTGGCCATACTACACACAGTTTTATAGCCAAAATATACACTATGCTTTAATAAAATCAGCTATTCCACCCTTTTAGTCACCATAAGAACAATTGTTTCCACCCCAGCAAACATTTTTAGATGATACTCTCAAATCTGTTTACTCTTCCTTGCCTTCTGCTACTTTTTGCATACTCCATTAAAAAAAAAAAAAGCACAATAGACTCATGGAAGAAAAATATCCTCACAAAGTCAGCACATCAGTAAACTTACTATCTAACTTCTGCAACAGCAACTGCTGCCAACATCATGGTTTCTTGCACAAGGTTTATACTTCCTCCCTCCCCAGTGTCATAAAACACATTTTGCCACTGTGGAGCATTGCAAAGATCTTCATTCCTTTCCATCTTCTCTCCAACAAAGGAGTCTTTATTTTGACAAATATAAGTATTGTTAAATGTTTTAAAACATAAGGCATTAGGAATCAGAAGCTTATTAGGTATCTCAGATTTCTTTGTATTTCTTTGTCCTCATTTCAGCTTCTTTAAATCAGTTCAACCTTTTTTTTGGGTATCAGTCACTTCCTGCGGTGCATTTAACTCATTTAAATTTCAGAATAACTCAATAACATGCTTAATACCACCTCTAACATTAGGTTCCACATTGTACATCCCTAGACCACAAACTTTGCAAAAAATAAATGTGATCAGATGCATTCATCAAAAATGTAAACAGAGAAATTAGGAAACACATTAGGAATGAAAAGAATAGGCAAGACATGGAGTGACTGAAGAAGAGCAGGAGAAGAGAAGTGAAAATGCTATGCTCAGTACCAGGAGCACAGAGAAAGAATATTGCAGCCATTCTGAGTACACACATTCAGTATTTAAAAGTAAAGCATAGAAGCATACATCCAGAAATAACAATGGGGCAAATATTGCTATTCCTTTAGATCTTTTCCTCACTAACAAGAACATCTGCCCTTGAGAGGGATAGATCAGAATTATTAAGTCTAAATTCACAAATCTGCTTTGTCTTGACAGTGTTTCAAGGATCCTAGCATATTCCAATGCATTAGCAGGCCGAAAAGCCAAAACCAAGCAAAATCCCTGTACCACCGAATACAGGAGATTCCTTATTTCATGTCTTTTGTCTATTAGAAAAACTACATAATCTTTCAAATTATCTTTGCAAGCATTAGTGTGTACCTCGTCTTAACTTTTCTGCAAGGCCCTCTCCTCTGCTTGCCTTGGAAAAGACACTGCACTAAAGCTACAACGTTCAGGTAAGAGGAAGAGGTTCCCCAATTATTCTATGTGGCTTGTTTAATCTCTGCTGTCAGCCCCATCATGCCATTGAAATACACTCACTCCTCCAGTTTTGAGAGGTGTCCTTTTGTGCCTTTTTTCTTGAAAAGCTGGAACCATGAAATATATTGCACTTTGAAAGGAAATCAAAGAAAAGATCTTCACAGTATTTTTCAACATTATTTTTCTTTGCTACATGTTAAGTACAGATTTGACCATACAGGGAGTAAGTCTACAATTCACTCTTCAAGGACTCACATTTTACTCCATTATCAGAGAGCCGAAGTCTCAATTTGTAAGTGTTACTACTAATATTCTTTCCATCACTTAACAGCTAGCTGGAGCTTATGGAAGTAGTACTGTAAGATGAAACAGTTTGAAGTGACAGCTGGAATAGGAACTCCAACCTTTTTTAATCAGCTCCAGCTCATGGGTCCTACAAAAATATGTTTTATTCTACTGTTTATTACCATTTTAGCACGACTACAGTTCTTTACATGGCAGCTCTTATTAACAAGTAGCAGTCTGACATTTTTATGCTTTTTTATCTTGGCTAAAGTAGTCAGTGAGGGGAAAGATCTACCAAAATCTTACAAAAGAATTGAAAACAGTTTATCCTGAACTCCAAAACCAGAAAAACATATCAAATTGTTACATCTTTTTGTGACGTTCCACCAGAATACATTACAACATACTATGAGGAGAAGAGGAGCTGATACAATTTCAAGAGTCAGTGGAAGGGAAAAAAGGTTGAAAAAGTAATATCTGAACACTGACTGTGCTTACAATGAAGAAAGCATCACCACAGAAGTAAAAAAAAGACATTTCACTCACTGTACTTTAGGCAATGCATACAATGTACATGGAATTAAAGAGAGAAACGTTACAGCAGCATCAGTGATACTACTAGTAAAGTTTGCTCTGGACTGCAACTGGAGAATGGCTATCGTACTTCCAGTGAAATCAGTGGGAGGACAAACTCAACACAATTCTTAAAGGCTAAATTTAGATCCCTTACTCAGCCAGTAGTGTCTTCAGTGCCAAGTCAGCTTTAAATACGCTCCTGTGAGAATGTGCTCTTTGAAAGCCTTTTATACATACAAAGATGCAGAAACCAGTCTTCACAAAAAGATAAATTTACTCCTCTAGAATTTTTAAAAAATTACATAAACATAGCTTTTGAAGATGTTTCCTCATTTGTTATATGCTCACAAAGCTCACAAATCAGGGCAGCACTGGGAACTGTGACACAACGTTCTCATCTGGACCTGCAAAAGATCCTAATGCCAGGGCAAAGCGACTGCTATCTCTAGACAGCATTAGCAGCATCATCTGCAGGCAACCATTGGCATGAGAAGTATTTTCCAAAGTCAGATAATACAAAATAACACTATAGCAACTTGGTGCATCAACTTCTACTTAATGGGTCCTGACTGTAAGCTGCAAGTAAATGCCATAGGCCAACGATATGAAGGAGATGGCACTTCATTGGTGGCTGAGACTGCAAACTAAGAGACGTGTCCAGAATGAAGTAAACTGCTCATGAAGACTCACCTCCAGAAACTGGTGCATCCATGAAAACAGCTCCCATTTTTTCAACTGCTTTGGCTAATTCTTTTGAAACTGCAGGGTCTATCGTACTGGAATCTATTAGCAATGAGCCTTTCTTCACTTTCCTAAAATAAAGATTGATTATTCAGCATTCATTGCACAAGACATCTGCAACTATTACCATGGCACTGGCTTTCCACAGCACAATAAACGTACAGACACTTTTTGGTACACTAATAAACACAAAGTTTTAAACTCTATTAAGCAAGATCTGCTCAGTATGTATACTCCAGAGTAGGCATACTGCATAATTTTAAATGACTTAAAGCACAATAAAACCTGAACACAAAAAAAAAGGATATTCTTCCTAAATGCTATTACAAAAAAAAAACAACCCCAAAACCCACAAATATATGCACTAGGAAAACCTGCCAGTGTGCAAGCTTGAGCAGTATGTAATATACAGATCATCTAAGATGCATTTTAAGCAACTGCACTAAATGTCGATACAGCATAAAATTTCATATATAGGAATACAATTTTCTTTCTATGAATATGCAGTATTTTAAGTTCTCATCAGAATAGCCTGATTACATTTTTAATAATTTCTACAACTTATTGTACTTAAAGATAATAACTAACACCATAAAAGCCCACTGCAGATTTAAAGTAAAGCACTGAGAAAAAATGTTCTCACTGATAGCTAGTAAATTTAGGCAGAAGAACTGTATCCCAAACTGCGGAATGCAAACAAAAAGTATATGCATTTTTAACAAGACAATTAAAGTAAACTTTTTTAATGCTCTTAACAATAAAAAATGAATTATATTTCTTTCCATTCAATTGCACTGTGATTTAATGTCCACGGGACCAGCAAAAAAAATAAAATTGAACAACATCATTTTTCAGTAAAGGTTGGTGATTTAAAGTTACATGTGACAGATGAAGAGCCTCGCTGCACCTTGCGTGCTGTTGGCAGTGCAGTGAATTTCACTGAACTGAATTACCTAGACAGCTGGAAATAGTCTCTTCATATATACATACAGTTGTGGATGCCACTAGCTCCAGACTTAAATAGTGCCACATACACAGAACTTTCCCACCCAAGGTACGAGCTCCTGCAGTCAAGTTTGCACCAAAAACCAGGGTGGCAGATACAATACTACATCATCTGCCTTTATTTTCAGGACAAGGAACAGTGGCACAGGGTATACTTAAACCCTCCAGAGCATCAATGTTTTCTTCAGTAAAGCTGAAAAAGCTTCAGGAAATTATCAAAGTCAAACCAGTCACCAAGGAACAGGTCACTCAGACAATTAACCGCTACTGTCAAATTACACTTCATTCTTTTGAATATGGAGAAATTGCAGCAGCAGAGGGCTGCTTTCCACACCCTGTTCTCCACAGTATTTTCCACATCTAGGTACTCAGAAGATTAGCTGGCTGTATTATATCAGTAAGTACTGCCAATCAGTCTCCAAAGCACTGCCATCCTGGATACAACTCTCCCATGGCTGTTTGCCCTGCTTTGTGGGACTGATCCAATTACCCTTCTTCCCCGAAGGGTCTAAGCTACAGGTACTTAGATGTGCTCAGTCCTACTTTGTGGGGAATTAAACTATGGACAGTAAGGGAAAGAAGCAACTATTATTTTCTACAGTGGAAGGAGAATAGAAAATCCCTCATCTCTATTTCATTTTCTGATCACTGCACCTTAGTACTGCCTACAATCCACAACTAAAAAAGCTATCATCACTTTTAGACAATCTGCTCTACTTTTGTCTGCTGTATTTGTCTTCATTTACATTATTAACCTAGACAGCAGTAAGATCCTACATGATCTTTGAATACCTCAAAGGTATTCAATAGCCTTAGTTAGCTTTCTAGGAGCAGTGCACCTGTGGTCAGAAGAGCCTTCTAAATACTATTTCAATTTGGCAAGTCCACAAAGTCTGAGTATTAGAATCCTGCAAACTACGGATTTTAGGCTCCGTGGAAACCCCTCCACAAAAGTTAAAAAACACCGTTTCAGATTAAATGAACTGGGGCTCTTTAGATTTTTTTCTTGTTTAATGAAGAGATAATAAGAGAAGAAATCAATAAAGCCTTGTCAGCTATTCTACATTAATACACTTCAATATTATGAGACACAACAGCATCTCTTCAGAACATTTCACTTACAGGATTTCAAATTAAAGAAAAAGGTATTTGAGTAAAAAATCGTTGCCAGCAAATATTCTAGTTTTACTCAGCTGTAGTACATTACATTATGGTACATTACATGTACAGTACAGTACATTACATTTACAGTAAAAGAAACGTGCAACTGAGAAGGCAGGTAGTAGTCAGCTAAGTTGTCTCAAACTCACATAAATCATTATTCTACTGAAAATAAAATTAAGACGTTAGCCATAAGCCATTCAAAAGCAAGCATAATTTAAGAGAACTCATGTCATTAGGAATATCAGTAGTGACAGAACAGGGAACATCAAGTGCCCTGAAGGCACAGCAAGAGTTACAGCAACACCAGTCATTGGACAAACTGTGTAACACAACCTTGCGTGGGACTGGGAATTCTCCAGACTACAGCAAATTCTTACTTTAGAATTCCATTTGCTCCTGTGTAAACTTCTATCGCGTTGGGACTAGAAGGCAGCATGGTAATAATTCTGTCTGCTCTTTCTGCTACATCTGCTGGGGAATCTGTTACCTTTAAAAAAAAAAAAAAAAGAAAAGAAAAAGAAAAACAAACCAAAACAATTATATAAGCTTACATTTCCTGAAAAAGAAATGTCAAACATGTTTGCTGAGTTTGCTTTTCATATTTGCAGGTCACTGGTCACAGCTAAGCTGGGTAAAAATTAGAATACAAGACAAACTCTGCCGTTTGACAGCTAAACTACTGAGTTTTGCAAATGAACTCAAAAGAACCCAGAGTTTTACCCAGAAGGCATTTGCCACTAGTATTTCTGTCCAATACTAGTTTTAAATAATTCATTTATTTACAACATGTATCGTTAATACATTCATAGCTCAGAGAAAACAACAGCTAAACACTACAGCTTATTCTTTTATCTTCATCCCACAAGGACCACATCTGATTTCACTCATTCAAATAGTTTTACTGAAAGGAATTAGGTTCCAAGCAGGAAGCAGGATGAGCACAAAGCAGATTCTGGTTGCGGATAGGGCTTGTAGTATTTATTTTCCAGTTATTGTTGCTGAATGAAGAGGAACCTTAATATTACAATGATGTATTCTGCTAGATAAATTACATGCCTCAGGTTTTACAACTTTAAGAAAAGTCTTAAGCAAAATTTTATATGCAGTTATTAGTCAGTGTGCATAAATTAGAATTTCCATATCATGTGGCTTTAGGATTAAAGAAATTGCAGTTTAACAGCAATCTCAAAAATTGGTTCCTTTCCATAATGTAGACAAATCAACCAATTGATGACCTCATTTCATCATTCCTTATCTATTTTTAACCACAGTATTTCTTATCATTTTTGCTAGTTTTGATACTAAGGGCACTTGTGTAAATATATTATTTTTTTATATACAATGCTTTCATAAGGTCTCAGCATCCAACAAAAGAAGGTGTATACACATTTGGAAGAAATGCTGAATAATTATCTTGAAAGATTTATGGGAGACAGCATGATAAACTTTTTGATTTCTGTTTTACTTATTGTAAAATAAGTAAAAGAAGGAAAGGCAGTAGAACTACTGAGCAAAGCTCTCAAAAAAAACCAAAAGAAAAAGTAAAGAAACTGGCATAGACGGGACTTAGAAATATGCAGTTTTTGTTTTGAAAGACTAAGTGAATACTACACAAAACATCTGGTAAAATGCACAGTTACAAAAGGAAACATACTCTAGTCCAAAGAACAAAGGTTAGGAGGAATAAATGAGGCAATTATAAGCAGAAAGGCTTCTATACCTGATTAGTTAATTTTATGACTTGCTTCCCTGGAGACCAGAGAACCTAACACTTTTATATAAGAGTATGACACCTTTGTCTTTAGTTCTGAGTATCTCTGGTTTGGTTCAGTCCCAATGTGTATTATTAGAGCAAGGGACAGGAAGTAAGTAGCGAAAGAAGTGGAAATTAAAGTAGGAATTATCATTCTTGGCTTTTTTGTACTGTAACAAATATGACTAATAATCCCAGAGGAAACCTACCTACCTGCTTCAACAAGTAGCACACAAAATTTCTTTTTTATTTGCCACTTCATGTCTCAGAAATAAATTTGAATTATTTGAAAGCTATTAAGAAACATTAAGCATTTGAAATCATTAAGAATATGTGTGTAACTTTAAAAACCATATAAAATATTAATTGCTGATTACTAACATAGACCATAGTGGCTCAGAGTAGCAGCCCAGCAAGTTCTGTACGTGTTCTGACATTTGCCAGTTTAAGCAAACTTTTGCAGTATGCAATTGGATAGAGGAGACTTTTCTTCATACTGGTCATTGATTTATGCCCTTCAATATGTCCATCTGCTTATATTTGTTCCAAAACAGTCCCCTATTTTTTTCTTTAGATTTATGATAAGTCAATTAATAATTCTGCTTGTTTGAAATGCCATTCTCACTGAATACACTGAAGACAGTTCTATTTTTACGGTGGTTAATGCATGAGATGACTTCAGTAACTCTGTCAAACTTTCAATTTTGAAATATGATTTAAAGACACGTAAACTGAAGCGAAGTAACTGTGACATACACACTCTGCTGTGTGAGAAAGAAAGTGACAACTAAGAGAAAGGGGAAAGAGACAGTAGAGCATAGGGTGACAGCCTGCTTGATGACAGCACCATTCAGTATTCTCCCTAGTGTGTAGCTTTGCAAATTTCTCCAGGCTTCACCCCAAGTGGTTCAATATGCTCCTGCCTGGCCAGTTTTCCCCTTACTACTCACCAGCAGCATGTGGGTGGCTGCCTCCTGATGTATACTACTCCCAGCTCCTTACTTCAGAGGCTAAAGGAAGTGGAGTCACAGAACATGCGGACTCGTGATCAAACATGCCTCATGCCCCACATACCTTAGCAGTAGCAATGACTTCAAACAATAGGTATTTGACAACATTTACTGTCTCTTGGGGGACAATTTTTCACCTTTGTAATACTGCTGATGGTTTTACCCCTACCAGCCAAGCCAAAGACAAAGCAGTCCTTGGAGCCCAATGTTCCTTCTACAGGAGTTTCTACAAGGCCCTCTGGACCCACAAGTTTCCAAGTTCTGAAAAAAAATAAATGCTGGAGTAGGATTTACACCTATAGATCAAGAAGAGGAAGTTATGTTTACATATTTTCTTTAAGTGCATTTTATTTGTATTTAAGCCTACCCATGTGTTCTCTTAGTGATTTACAATCTTAAAACACAGGTTTGGCATTATTTTTAAAAACATTACAGTTCACCTTTAATATTACACATTAAGCCTTGCAGTGGATGTGAACGATTCTATTACTGTGGCAATAGCCTATCCAAATGGGCAGCCACAGCAAAGAAATCTCACTGCAGACCATGAATTAAAAATACAACCCATCGTTCAAAACAGATTTCCGTTCCATTTGTCCAGCCTCTTACTCAAGACAGGTCTGGTTCATTCCCAAGGGTCTCAGCTCTTTAACAAAATAAAACCAGTAGCTAAAACCAGTAGACAAAAAGCTGAAAAGCTTACTTTCCCACTTAAGGCCAGGATTCTGTAATCATTCAGAGGGAGCTGCAATTAATTATCAACAGGTGTGCTACATCATTTTATCTTTAGGAATCTTGAGGCTACCTCATTATTTAAAACAGCTGCAATTAGCTCCAGCAGATTAGACTTTCAAGTCATACAATTCCTCTATCTAGATCTACCTACAATTTCCTTGCTACTGCTGGAAAATTGCCGCTTATTCTCTACACTGTCCCATCAGAGCATTATTTTTGTATTGATTTCTCCTTACTTGAGAATATTCTTTTGCTTCATTGCATCTATCCATCCAGCCTCAACAATCTAAACTACTGTTTCACTGAAGCATTCAAATAGGATTCAGACACTTAGAAAAGACATTCCCAACCATCTGAGAGACTGGATGCATTTCTGGGTGTGTTAATGGATCAACAAAAGCAATAGCACTGACTGGAATGGGGCTGAGATTTTGCAGTGTATGTGGGAGGAAGGTAAACCTCCTTAATGTGCTCAATTTCCTTCCCTCCTTTTTCCTTTTCATTCCTTCCTCTTCTCTCACCATAACCTTCCTCACCTCCAAGAGAATAAGCACTTAAATAATTAGATTTTTCCCCTGCCCCTGAGGACTGCACCTTGAAGCAGCAGGAAAGCTCATATGTCCCTATAACCCTTACAGCAATGCCAGCGGGAATTTTTAACTAGGGTCATCTAACCTGAAAAGGTCAAAGTAGAAACCAGATGAAAAGCAGCCCACTGGCCATCTAGACCTGGCAGAGGAGGAAGCAGGAGAAAGGAGGAGGTGAAAGAACAGGCCATCGACCTACTCTCGTAAAAAGGGGAAAAAACACCCAGCTAGAGAAGTCCAGCAAGGTAGCAATTCTGGCTAACGGCATGGAAATGACTTAACGGCAGAATCACGACTTAGCTCCAAGAGAAACCTCCCAGATTCAAATTGTGTTCACTAAGCTGTTTTAGTTGCAATTGTGATCTTAACCAAGAAAAAAAAAGATTTTAAAAAAAAATCACAACCAAGAACCATTCAATACATATAGTTACTGTTGGAATAATGAAAGTTTATTACTATACCTGAGCACCCGAGTCTTGAAATTCCTTGCAAGCTTCTGGGAACACATCATATGCAATAACTGGATATCCATGTTTTACCAGGTTTTTTGCCATTGGATTTCCCATGTTACCCAGCCCAATGAATCCAACTGGGGTTTTTGAAGCCATTGCCCTAGAACACACTGATTTCAAAACAATAAGTATCAATATATTCACATTTTAGAGTAATATGTAACAATGATGTAACAAAAACTAACATGTTATCTGTTCACACTGATTTAGACAAAAATTTAAACCTAAAAAGCGGAAATGGGATTCCCACTCCACATAATTTAAACCACAGATTATAGCTGAGATTGTACTAGAAATAGCATCCCTGAATGCTTATTTACAGAGCAAAGAAAATTATTTTCATTGCAAAAATGTGAATATTTTAAAAAGTATAGTAATAATCAAACTTGAACAGTATCCCCAAAAGCTAAAGTCTGAGTTTCAGCCTGAGAGGAGTTCAAACACAGATGTAAAATATGCAGGTTTGACTCTGTTCTGTTACGTGCCTAAACACTAAACTTGAAATGAAAAAAAATTGTATATTTTTTACAATTATACAACAATTTACAAATGCAACCCTGGGACATAGCACCTGTTCTCTAGAAATGGAGTGAGGCTGCTGCTTTATTTCATGCAGCCCCTCATAGATAATAACTGTACTCCTCTGAGCCTGCTCCCAGATATAAACCACTAATCTAAAAGTATCAGTAATAAAACATTGGCAATTCTCTGAGCCATGTAATCACTTGCAGTATAGTTTAAAAACACATACGGAAAACTAGAACAAACTAGGGTACAAATACAAAACGATGACATCTTTACAGGAATAACCACTGTATTCTATTTGCTGTGCTACCCAGACAGAACTATAAAGCATAATCTGCAATCTATAGAAAACACTACACTTTCAGTCAGTTACTTTTTACAAGTAGTCAGCGAGTACCAAATGCTGGATGGTAAGTGGCGTTGCAGGCATCCATCTACTGCAATCACTGCCTTGTCACTCTCAACACTGCTAATCCAAGAGCAGTGCAATTTGGCATTGCCAAGATTTCTTTGCTGATTACATAAAATAATTTCTCCTTTATGGCAAAGGAAAAAGTTATGCAGAATAAAAACTAAGGCACGTGGCAACTAAGCAGCCAGAAACACAGCTAACTGTGGAACTACTGTAGCTCTGAAGTGCACACGTAGAAAATGTGCCTAAGCTGGATCTAGAATCTAAGAGGTCTCAATGCTTAGCAAAGAATCCTCTCTAGGCCAATAACACTTGATTAATCATTTTAAAGTCTTTCTGACTTTAAGCTCCTTCTTAGCCAGCAACGGTCATGCTCTTTCATCTGCAGTGTTATTTTGGAAGTGCCACATTTAATAAATCAGGTTCGTTGAGAGAACTTTGGTCTGAGAGGGTTTCCACATATACTTGCAGTGATTACATAGCTAGAGAAGTAGCACAGTTTAAAAGAAAACCGCACTGGGAAAACGTTTAGTGCAAACTGAGATAGGCCAGGAAAAGAACACACTGCTTTTTTAAGAAGTGCTACACGTCAAATCTAGGAAACAAATTAATAAAGAGCCTAAACCACCATCATCAGCCATAGTAATACTTGGAGTCTTTTCTTCTCAGTTTCTATGAGTCAGTCTTCTCCAATACATCACTTTCCCTAATCTAAAGTTTCTCTTTTTGCTAGCCTGAGGCTTCCAGCTACCTGTGGAGGTTCAAGTCCTGCTTTTCGGCGTCTTTCTTTCTTTACTCCATAACACCAGATGATCTTATTTATCTTGACTTCAGTAAAGGTTTCAAAACAGCCTCCTGTAGTATTCTGGTAGCCAAATGGGTAAAGTATGCACTGGACTGGACTGCGAGACTGCCTGATGGAAGAAATACTGTCTGGACTGTTGGGCTTAAACAACAGTGATCAGTGGTTCGAAGACTAAAAACCGTCAGTTATGTATGATATTCCTCATGGGTCAATACTGGGGCTGCTGCTGCTTAAAAATTTCATCAGTGACTGTGATGATGGGAAATAAGCACCTTCAGCAAGATCACTTACAACACCAAACTGAGGGGAATGACTGAAAAACTACAGGGCAGGGCTACCATTCAGAAAGACCAGAGAAATGGGCCTCAAGAAGTTCAACCAAGACAAAACCAATATCCTGCACTCGGGGCAGGAGACGTCATTGCAGGCTGAGGACTGGCTAGATGGGTTGCAGCTCTGCAGGAAAGGACATGTGGATTCCCATATACAACTTCAGCATGAGTCAGAAGTGCGCTCTTGCAGCAAAAGGTTAATTACATACTGTTCTACATATGCAAGTGCACACCCAACAAGTCAAAGAAATCAGTCATTCTACCCTATGCAGTAAAATACACAAGAGATGTGGTCAAACTGCAGACAGCCCAGCAGACATCAGTTAAGATGAGACTATAGTGTATGAGAACAGAGAAGTGTCTTTGCTTAGCCTGGTGGTCTTCCAGGGAAGAAAAGCTACAGAGCAAACGGAGCCAGATTCCTCACAGAGGTGCACAACAGGACATGGGGCAGTGGCCAAAAGCTGCAGAATGGGAAATTCCAGCTGAAAATTAGAAATTAATCCCTGATGAAGAGAAAGGTTCTGCACTGGAACAGGCTGCACAGAGACGTGGTGCAACCTCCATCCTTGGAACAACCTTGGAACATCCTGAGCAACCTGATCTAGCTTTAAAGTTAGCCTTGCTTCCAAACTTCAGGTTTGTTTCTGTGAAATCCAAGTAACCTCATCAGTAACATATTTCTGGCTACCATGTCTAGGCTCATTTTTGTAGACTCTTCACTTTTATCCCATTCTTTTCACACACCATCTCAGGGACATCTAACCAGCACCTCAAAATAAGCGTCAAGAAATCTCTTAATCATCTTCAGAAAACTTCCTTGATACCTTTTTTCTGTCTCAGTGCTGACATCAGCAGTAATGCCTGTCACTCATACCTACAGCTTACAAGACCCGTGCATGATCTGTTTAAATCTCATTGATTCCTCCTCCCTCATATCTGAGATCTCAGCTACTTCAGAACCTGGCCACCAGCCTCAACTTAACGGACATAATCTTGCCTTAATCTTCATTGGGAATCAAGGAAGGCATTTTGTCCACACTACTTTCTGTCACCTCTTCTCTGCATCCTGCCTTACTTTTCTCTCCCATGCCATGTAAGACTGCTTTGCTCTGATGACTTTTCATGGCTATCATCCCATGCCACTATCATGACACCAATTGGACTGCAATGATGAGCCTATTGCCAACAAGCATCTCTATTACTTCTCTAAGGCAGCTCTTCACAATGTAAATATTCATGAATCTGGCTTTTTTTTCTACTATAAGGCCTTCCTTAAAAGTCGTCAGTTTGCAATGTCCCCAGAAGGCATAGTGACAGTCAGGTTGGAATACAAGGCCACATGATGATGGGTATTATTAGTTTTGTGTCAATGTATGCTATTATTTCCTCTTTTATCTGTCTTTGGTGATTTTCTTGTTCATGCATCAGGAATCTTTTTATTCTGTGCTAACTAAAACATATGCAAATCCATGGGAATTGGGACCTGTTAGAGAAATAGTCCAATTCCTGACTCAGTTTCTGACTTCTTTGTTTGGTGTTAAATTAGCCACTTCAGAATGATACAATTTGATTAACTGCTTCGGAAAACCTCCAGATCCCCAGGTACTCAAATATAGGAGAATCACTTTAAAGGACTGATGAAATTAACTCACAGACATACCTAATAGAGCTGATTTCTACTATATTTGAATTAACAGTATTTCGAATCAGGGCATATTTTTTTAATGACTACTTAAAACAGTGGGGGTTTGCCAGACAGAGGATGTTTAAGATGCCAAGATTTTTCACATTGTCATCTTAGATGAACCTCCACAGGTGCCATCATGGAAAGTGATGCATGGCACAGGCTCAGTTTAAATCAAACATCTAAGGGTTGATATTCTACAAACCCACATACACCTACACTTAACAAATCCCATCCATTGTATAAGCATTTGCAGGAACTGTCCCTGTGGTATTGAGTCCCTTTTACTTCAACCACAAAACCTACAGTAACCAGCTGCAATCATATGGCTGGAAAAGTGCCCAGTCCACATTCAGCTTCTAACAGAGGGAGAACATCACAAGTAGGAGCAAGAGAAGCTGCTTTTAAAATATCCACTGATAGCATCAGCAATTGATTCTCCTTCAATGGGAACAGAACCAGTAACATAGGTTGATCTACAGATCAAGTTATTTGTAAGCAAAATCAGCTACAGCTACATTGACTCCAAAGAATCTGGGCTCTTCCCAGGAAATTTTTCATTATTCTCTTGAGTGAACATGTGCATACTCTCTTGAGGGAACGTAGGCAGAACCCTGTGCCTGTGAAGACTGCACTGATGAAGAGGATCAATTTATGAACCCCTTGTCATACTGGGACTTAATATAAAATGCAGATAAAAATGTTTTCCTTTGAAAAGTCAGCCTACAATAGAAACACCTGACCTAACCTACGAAGTCCCAAGAATTTTACCTTAAAAATAATTTAATTTAAAAAGCCAGCATGAGTTTATGAATCTCTGCATGCCTTTTCTTGAACAAAATACACCCATTAAGGGAGTAAATTCAGAAATGCACAGGTTGCAAACCTGTCCTTAAAATACCCGGCCAGCCAATGACCTAAAACTTGTGTTTTCAAGCTTCTGCATAAGGATTATGAAAGCAATTTTTTTTTTAACCTGAACAATGACAGTTACTAGTTTATATCATGTCAGTGTTTTCATTTTACACCATCTCTTATACTCTCAAGAAACAATTTCAGGTCCAGTGGTGCCCTGAACTCACTGCAAATACTATAACTGCACCGACACTATACTATGCAGCGCAGAATACTCTTCGTAGTCAAACAAAAAGGAACTAATAGCTGGATAGCACCACAGACAGTAGAGCTGGAAAAGGTCCATTCTGCTTGTACTCCTAAGGAAAGCACAGTCTAACTGGCCAAGAACAGGACTGAGAATCCAGTAACTCATGTAATCTCAAAACAAAACGTAATCTCAACTATATTACTTACTTTTTGGCTTTATAAAATCTACTTTGAACCACATTCACCAAAATCTCTAGCTGGGATGAAACTCTTAGCTCCACAATCAAATGAAACTGATAAATCTGGCACAAGGGATAACAGACCACGTATTTCTGTCCCATGTCCCACACTAATCAGAGTGGTTGCAAGTCTTATTAACACTCATGATCAATCTGGATCAGTGAATCTTGAACTCTTTTCCAACCCAGTAGGTAAGATTTAACAGGAGCACAGGAAGATGCCCAGAGGAAGCTCAACTACTGAAGTTGCTGGTTTTGCTCAGGGCTTTGTGAGAAAGTACAACTACCTTTGAAGTAACTTGACAATGAGAGGGAAACACGATGACAATTCAATTTGAGCCAACAAGTTAAGAATTTTGTCACTGATTTAGCATCTCAAGTTCTGGTACAAGTACAAATGAAGACACCATTCCTTTTCTCCTTTCTACTTTAAAAGAAAGATCAGAGAGAGCTTCTCTTGTTTTGTGCAGACTACACTATGGAAACTCATAAAACCTTTACTGAAGCAGATCGTGGAGGAAACTATATGGAGAAATGGAGACATTAGAGAGGACAGCTGTACATGGGCAGAATCAGGTTTTTCTGCTCCTAGAAGCTTTTGCCAATGGAATTTAAACTGCCCCAGGGTCATAGGCTTTTAAAGGTTATGCAATGATTTTGAAAACTGCACTCTGCCAAAATAATAATTTAAGAAGATTACAAGACTCTAAATTTGGCCAGCTTTACATTGAAAACATCCCCCTTGCTTTGCCTTGCCTCTGTAAAGGTCTACTGATGAAAAACAGGCATGGTATCTTGTAAAAGTCAGAGTTCTTCTTACCTCATTTTTCTTATCTCAAGCTATACCTCATTAAATGTTTTCTAATATATTAAAGACAAAAACATGTAGTATGTACTTTTCATCTAAAAAGACTATCAAGTGCACACTTGATCCCTTAAGTAATGTGCTGGACTTCAGAGAAGCAGGTCTTTTTGTCACAATCCTTGCTTAGTAATTAATGCTTTTCTGCACCAGAGCATGGAACCATTTGACAGTTCAAATGTAGCTCCTGCATCAATTAAAGTGCTATTTAATTATTAAATGAATGGATCTCATCCAAAACTATTTGTGAGGGCATTTTCATTTTCTAGCAGGGTACTGCCTTCTTTGATGAACAGCTCCCTCAGTTGATGAATCTTCATTTGCCAGAAAATCTTCCTTTCTCATCCACAATATCCCATTAACACCCCTTTCATGCTCTCCAGCAGTCCCCAGGAAAGATTTCTCCACATCTGTCAAAAGTGTATTTGTAAGTAAGGTCATATACACCTTCTCCACGAAGCACCTTTGCCAGTGACAGCCAGCTGCAGAGCACAAGACTACATGGTATCTATCCAACTCGCTAATACACAAACATACGTACCCAAGATGCTCCTCCAAAATCTGCCCTGATCTATTTTGCTCCTACATGATTTAACAGCCTCTGGTATAAACATACAGAAGGAACACTCCACCATCGTCTGTGCCAGCTGCAAAGAGTAACTGATCAAGTAACTAAGGAGGATTCAATAAGTGAAGGAAGACAGCCCACTTGCTAACCAAGCTGTGACATTGGACAGCTCTTGGAGCTGGCAGAGCTCCTCCACTAGGATGGCATTTCACTCAGAACTACAGCTGATGAAATCACTGCTCACAGGACAACTTTTAGACTACTCAAAACTAAAGAAAAGGGTGGCAGACCATATAAACGCATTAGAGACAGGGAAACCTTGATATATAACTAAGCAGTAGAGCTTAGCAATTAAGAAGTCTTAATGCTTAGACCTTCATCCCATAAACACTTCTCAAGTCAACAGGACTTTCAGCACAGTCACTACTGACTAAGTAAGTCAGAGCTTAAATGCTGTGGGTGAAATTCTGCTCTAAGGAAGTCTCTTGGGAGAATCACAATTTCTCTGTGGACTTAGTCAGTTTCTCATTCAGGTCTTCAGGCCAAGACAAACTGTATTGTTTCAACTTTAAGGGCCAGTGTAGAATTTTGGGTGGCTTTTCACACCAAGAAATGACATCTTTTTTCTACATTAAACACGACCATTGGGATATTGACCAAGACAGCAATTTCAAAGCTCTTACAGAAATTTCTGACCACTACCATGCACAGAAAGTTCAAAATACATCGAAAGCTACTGCTTTCAATTGTGGTATCACAAAAGGTACTAAATACACAAACAGGTCTCCTGTATTTAACTTCACCAGCATGTGACCAATACGTCTGCTGCACCTGAGCTATTACTTAGGACAACTCCACAGCTGTAACTATAAAAAAAAATAATCACGCATTGCCAAAAGAGAGTCAAGCAAAACACTGAAAGATAACTTCAAAATCAAGTGTCAGACTTTTCATTGATTAGATTAAATGAGGTTTACAGGGGAATTATGATTTTTAACAAGTTACTTACTTAAAAGTAATTAAATGATTCCTGTCAAGATTTTAGAATCATATGATATAGCATTTAAAATAGGCTCCAAACAAATAGGTGGAAACTTAACTATACAGTAACATACATGAGCAACAGACTGCTACCAAAATGACACTGAAAAGTCTACTGAGGATGTATTTTCAATTCCCTACTTCAGCAGCTAAAATACTTGGAAACAGTAGTGTGATTTCCAGGTTAGAAAAGGGAAAAGGTTTGGCCTCCAGCTCTGCAAGTACATCCTTCCTTCCCTTGCACCAACAGGACATTTAAAGGTGTTTGTTCCTTCCACCACCCAAGAATCAAGCCCATGTGGAAGTGAGCGCCTGCGGAGCTGGAACAGGAGGAAGAGCCGCTGGATTTACTGTCAGCTGAAGGAAAATAATCACGATACAGGGATCGAGGGCGTTGCACTGCCCAGCTCCAGGTGACAGGTATTGCTAGCACGGCAGTGGTGCCACAGGAAGCACTTGTGGGCTCCCATAATTTCTAGGCACGCTATTTTAAGCAAATGAGGGAAAACATTTATTGAGCTAAGCCACGCCGGAGCCCCGGTACGGCCCCAAATAACGCGCCAGCGGCAGCCGCTTGGTGGGACTGCGCCGTGCCNCCCCCCCCCCCCCCCCCCCCCCCCGGAGGACGGTCCCTCACTGCGGGCGCTGCACGATGGGGCGACCCCGGGGCCGGAGGCTCGGAGGCCCCGCGGCCGCTAAGGGCGGGACGGCGGCAGCGCTCCCCAGCCGAGCCCCTTAGAAAGGCCGGGCCTTTACCCGCCCGGCGGTC